>VUQK01002991.1:26561-52115 GCA_015106715.1 Bujurquina vittata | reverse complement strand
TTAACGTACAGTCTCAGGGTGCTGGATTTGGGGTGAAACCCTTCATGTATGATAAGGAGCTTTCTTGTTTTGGTGTCAGTGGCTTCTATTTCCTCCTTCAGCCAGCTTATTACACCAGCAGGGTATCTGACAACTGGCAGGGCGTAGGGGTTGATTGCCCGGATCTTGTTCTTCCCATTTAGCTGACTCTTCAGGACTTGCCTTACTCTCTGCAGGTACTTGGAGGCTGCAGCTTTCCTAGCGGCCTCTTCATGGTTCCCATTTGCCTGTGGGATTCCAAGGTACTTATAGCTGTCTGCGATGTATGTGGCATTGAGTCACAGGCTTTCTTGTAATCAGGCGTTGCACAGGTTGGTCAGTCTGGTCTTAAAGTCTCGATTGACTGCCCTGTCTACCAGTAGCTGTTGTTTTGCTCCCCTGGTATCTCTGCCAATTCCTTTCTGGGCCTCGCTCATGTATTGTGTTACATGCCTACTCATCTTAGCTGTTATGATGTCTGACAGGAGTTTCCATATTGTACTGAGGCATGTTATGGGCCAGTAGTTGGATGGGACTGCTCCCTTCTGGGCATCCTTGGGGATCAGGACCGTCCGGCCTTCAGTCAGCCATTCTGGGTGAATCTTAGCCACTAGCAGCTGGTTCATTTGTGCTGCCACGAGCTAATGGAGTGCAGTTAGCTTCTTTAGCTAGTAGGCGTGTATCATGTCAGGGCCTGATGCTGTCCAGCTCTTCATATATGAGACCCTTTCCTGGATGTCTGCCACTGTAATGGTCACTGGACCCTGTTCAGGGAGGTTGCTGTGGTCTACGCTTAGATCCACTTTCCACTGAGCACTGGTGTTATGTGTTGCATCCTTCTCCCATATGCTCAGCCTTGGCGGTGGTGCTATTCTCATGTTCCCCTGCCACTGAGAGTATACCCTGGATGGTTTGGTGGAGAACATCCAGTTTATTCTCCTGGCTTCTATTTCTCTGGTATACCTCTTCAGGCGGTTAGCCAAGGGTGTGAGGCGGCTTGGCAGTCTCTAAGGCCTCAGATATGGACAGCCTGTTGTACTTCTTAGGTGCCCCTTTCTTCACTACACCTTTCTGCAACTCTGAGAGCTGGCTAACTTCCCTTTGTGCTGCTTTGATCTTAGCCTCTAGTCGCCGTTTCCATGGAGGGTACTGCTACATATTACTATTCGTCTTATAGCCAAGCATCTCAAGGATCACTGCTGCCATGTCATACATCAACTGATTGGTTTCAGTGATAGTCGTGGTAGTAATTGTCCATAGTGCTGCATTCACGTCTTCTAGTAGATCTTCAGAGAGTGCTTCACGTAGTCTTGGTAGTCAGCGTCGAGAGGTCCAGTTTTCCTTCTTAGCCATGATCTTATCTTTCAGGTCAGCTGCTCTGGCACTCAGTGTACTAGTTACTATTGGGGCTTGGTACCCAGTCTCGGAGTGTGGGGGTGATGAAATCCCCCCTCGACCTGTCGTCCTGGCTCCCCCTTGCTGTAGCATTTGTGTTGTACCTTGTCAATCTCTAGTTGCGATAGCAGTTGCTTCCTTCGTATGTTGGAACATTGAGCCACAAGTTGGGATGTTGGGTTTTGAAGTCTCCATAGGTCCCACATCCTCTTCATCTAACCCCGCTCGCTGGGATTACATGTGTCGTAACATTCCAACAGTTCCCAATTCTCATCGCGTGTCCATTTATGCCGTAACCTTCTAGTTCCAGTAGCCCACTTATTGTCAGAATGCCCTGGTTCCTCAACACCTGACGTGGACCTTGTTAATCCGGGCGACATCCGAGCCGGTATGGCTTCAATTATGTATTTCTCACTCATATTCCGAGGTAGGCTTTGTTAGCATGGGGGGTCTAGCCTGGGGACACTTACTGGAAGTATATATATATATATATATATATATATGGGTAAGTGTGTACAAACCTTTGACGGGTACTGTATATATAATTTAGTTAATTTTGTCATTTATTTAGTTATTTCTTTATGAGCCATTTTCCTTTGAGCCTTTTGGATTTTCAGATGCACATCCTCCAGACACCAGACAGGACCTGACTGGACTCTTCACCGAAAAACCCCAGAGTGGAGAAGTCACTGTAGGTGAGTGGCTTCAAAATACAGGATATAAACAATGTATTTAAGCATATGTTTAAGTTGTGAGAATGGTGGAGACACAAAAGCAAAAAATACTGGGAAATGATCATTAAGTAATGGAAACACTAAAAGATGAAAAGTTCTTTCATCTTATTTGGAAAACTAACATTTGTCAAAAAGCTATATCACACGACAATTAATGTACAGTGTACAATCTACACCCAATAAGCTGATAATTTGTTGAAAAGATCAGAAGGTATGACAAGATATGAGGATGAATTAAATTCCATTCAATTTTGAGCTTTAAATGTAGCAGCTTAAATGTAGTTCAAATGTAATTTCAAAATCAAATCCAAACATTTCTTTTCATGCAGGTGAGAACATCACATTTGTGGCTAAAGTGAACGCTGAATCGCTGCTGAAGAAACCAACAATCAAATGGTTCAAAGGGAAGTGGATGGACCTTGCCAGCAAGTCTGGAAAGCACCTCCAATTGAAGGAGTCATATGACCGCAACACCAAGGTGGGCTATTGCTAAAAAAACCAAAAAAACAAACAAACATGCAAACAAGCAACAAAGATACTAGAATAAATTTGATTTAACGTCTGTTAAATTTTATGTTTTCTTTCAAAGAGTGCACACACAAGTGCTTGTATCGTTTGCATTAAAAGGGCTTAAAGGTGAAACATGTAGCATTTTCCACTGAAGCAACAAACGTGTTTTGCAAGTCCTGCTCTTCTCACTCTCAGTTGGGCAACTTCTTGCCTCAGGCAGTCATCCTGAAAACATGACAAACCGCAGGCACGCTATCTGCGAGGTAATGACACAGCAATGACACGTCAAAACCTACAAAGATCATTTAAGAAACCCACAACTTCAAGGAAAATGTAAGATCTCGAAGGAAATGGAGCAGGGACACCTTACTGAAAACATCTCACATACATAAAGCACACAGATTTCAGGCTGTGCTATAAAGTCTTGAAGCATATGTTACATCTCTCCTCACACATGTGATTGCAGGTCTACACATTTGAAATGCACATCATTGCTGCCAAGGCTAACTTTGCTGGCGCTTACAGATGTGAGGTTTCATCCAAGGACAAGTTTGACAGCTGCAATTTTGACCTCACCGTACACGGTAATGTGTCCTTATTTTCAAAGCACTTTCTTTGACTTTTTATTATTATTATTATTAATGTGACAGTCTTTTTCCTATATCTGATTAATGATACTGGATATTTTCTTTCAGAGGCCCGTGCTCCTGAAGGCCTGGACATAAGAGCAGCTTTTAGACGCACGTAAGTTTTTGGCATTAAATCTGAATATGTCAACAATCTTGGTTTTCCATTAAGAAATAATACTATATTTTGATTCAAAAGATTTTTAAAAAACATGATTAAAGATAAAAAAAACCATCATTTTTCACTCAAAGTTTAACTTCCATTTTTTTAATGTCACAGCTGTAAAATTCACCCTGTCTTTGCGAGGCTCATATATAACTATCTTACATAATCCACGATCAGTTACACTTTCAGTTCACACTTGTGCTGAACATTATTGTAAATGCCCAGTGTCTTTGCACTCCAGCTGATGATATTGCAAAGAAAACTCATCATGACTGAATTAAACTGGAATAAGAACAGCAAACAAAGCTTTAAACTTTAAGATTTCTGGATTCATGTCTGACATACGAGCTGCTTACAATCAAATCCGGCACCTCATTTATTCATTAATTAAAACATTCATTATATATCGTACTAGAGCCATTCAGATTATCTAAATTGGACCCCATGCTGCTTATGTGTGATTGGGAAATATTGCGATATGTGAAAGGGACATTTTGATACTTTTTTGAGATACATTTTCTTTAATCTCCTTTTATCATCCCCCCCCCCCCATTAAAGCCATGATGCAATATAATAAAAACACTTGAATGAAATAATTTATATTCTGTAAGGAGAATTCACTGAATTAATTTTAATGCGTCATCCAGTGCTCCGTATGTAAACAAGACAGTGTTTCCCGTATGTAGAATAATACAGAATATTTCCAAAGAAAGCCGAAAGAAGACCTTTTAAAGGAGGAAGAAAAGACTTAATTATCTGACTACATGAGTTGAAGTAATTCCATCTGCATGTTTTCGGTAGATAACAGAATAATTGAAAACCACAGATACATTTTTGCACACGCTTTAAATCAGAGTCAGTGACGGAACAAAACTGCAATCATCAGTTTGCTGTCAGCTTTGTACTGCACTGGATGACGAGGATTCAATAGATTATAAAGACAATGCACAAATGCAGTTGCTTATAAACTGCAGTGGATTATTTTCATGCTGTATCTGAAAAATAACTGTGGAAATGCAAACCTGTCAGGAGTGAAGGCGGTAAGAAGAGAAGTGGACCAGGAGCAAGGTAGTAAAGGCGTTTGTTGCAGCGGTGGAGGCATGTATTCAAACTCTGAGGACTTTGTTAAAGAACAGAGAAATCAGGATGCAGATCAGAGACTCTTCTCTCTTCTGTGGCCTGCTTCTTCTCTGCCTTTGAGCCAAAGAAAACCAGTGTTTTGGATGGTGCAGCCCCCGTTTTGCAGATTTTTGAGAATGACAACAGAAGGAAGACCTTGAGAGCGAGCTAAACGTGGGACTTAAATTTCACAAACCAGAATGCAACGGCTAATTATAGCTGTGATTGTGTTAATCTTTGACTCCCCATATGCGGAGATTTATGCTATTAAACTGTTAAGTAACGTGCGCTGGTTGCATCTGTCAGCTCCCTCTGATCTCCTCCTGGGTCTTAATCAAACACCAGAGCCAGCTGCACAAACAGCTACACGGCAGAGTGAAATTCAACGGTGGTTTGATCATACTGAAAGTGCAGGATGTGCTAAGACACAGGCTTTTCAGTAGCCATGCTCTTCCATAGGGGTTGCCACACAGAGGAAGTGCAGCTATGGTGTGTTGTAACTCCACCACATAAACCGGAGACTCACCTTCTGCTGCTGGGTCACAGGCAGGAGACAAACACACAGTCACATCTAGTGTGCCCTTGTTTTTATCTTCTATCCCATTCATTGACTTGTGTGTTTTCTTCAACCTTGAGTGTTTTGCTTTGTTCTTGCGTGAATGAATGCTGCTCATGGAGAACAGTTCTGCTATTTTGGGAAATACATATTTTTACCTACGGTTACATTCAAGTCTGTGCATTAAATTTTAAGGTGGAACCAGGGAGCAGCTAGATTAATATAATGGGATTGGAAGGAGAAGAGATGCTTAAGACAACGTGCCTCGTTGTCTTAAGCATCCCTGGTTTTGTTCTTGCAGGGTGTCTCGCTGTTGTTTCTCCAGCTGATGAAAATAAATGCTGGTATAAGAAAGATGCAGTCATCCCTCAAAAATGAACACTGCCTCACTTTGGACGCTTCTTTTAGTGCACTTCCATGTAGCAAACTGTTCACAGAGTGCTTGCTTCTGTAAATTTCAACAGGGATTATAAATACCACAGATAGGCAGCAATTCCTATCATACTTTTCCAAGTCTGCTCAGAGTCTTGTAGCTGGTGCGCTGTATTGGTAAAGCGTCTTGAACAAGATTACACCGACATTAACTGGACGAAACAGACCCCAAGCACCCCCCCCCCCAACTATATTACACCAGTGTAAATAAATATGTATTTCCCATACTGAGAGCTGTTTCCTTAAACATGGCAGCACCTGTCTCTCCATCAAAACATCTGCCTGCACTTCACATCTTTCCACTCATTCCCTTTCAGTTTCAGTGTCCAGTCCTTTTTTTTTTTTCAATTGCAGCATTTGTGTACTATACATGATATGCAAGCGTGCCTCTCACTTGCATATTGGAGTAAACAGGAAATGATTTACTTGTCTGGAAATGTGGATTTGTTTTATTTCAAACAAAGCATATGTTGAGTAATAACGTTTACTTATTGAAGAAATGAGAAAAAGGGCAACCTGCTGTGCTGCTGATGTTTTCTGATTTCTGCAGTAGCACAGATGGGAATGAAGATTCGGGAGAGCTGGACTTCAGTACGCTATTAAAAAAGAGGTAGGCAGTTCCAAACTAATAAACACAATAATGATTTGATGATGACTTTCAGGATTCGGGAACTTGTTTTTTTACTCTTTCTAATCTAAAACTGTCAAACTTTCATTCCCTCTGGATCGACTTTCGTCTTCAGAGAGTAAGCCACTTCTACACTTTTTGCAAACTAAAAGCCGGACTGATCACCTAACGGCACTGACCTGCGAGCAAATAAGCCTGAACATGAACTAACAATGCACAGAGATCATTTAAGGTGGCATGATGTGTTCATTATCTCAGCGCTTCCACATTTGTCTGTGATCAAGAAAAAAAAAAGTTTTACCATTTTGAAACATATTCACACGCAGCCATTTATGTCTTGATTTTTCATCATATCTCACTTTTTCTCGCACTCTAAATGAATCCTCTGATCACCACCGCCACACTTTCAGCGCTTCACCTGCATTTTTCTTTAAAACGCTGCAGTCTTAACACGTCACATTCCTAAAATCTCTGTGCAGCTCACACTATAAGCAGACTGTATGTTAAAATCCAAACAAAGCATATGATTGATTTCTGACTGACACTGTGATTTTGGTTTAATGCGTGCAGGATTGCATCAGTGCAGTTTAACCGCTGTAATGGTATTTAATGTGCTTTAAAAGCATATTTCTAATTTGCTGATTGCATTGCTTTTGAAATGCTGTGTTTTAACTTTTCTGGTTTGTTTTGCCATGTTTGCCTCTTGGGTTCTACCTCTGAATGAGCAGCAGTTTCTTAAAATCCTCAAATCGGTAAGAAACTGCTGACACGCTGTCTGGGTGTCACTGAGAAACCTTTTGTTGTTCTGTGTTACTTGTTTATTCCCATGACAATGGACAGTTGACTGTAATAATTAATAGTAATGCTGGAAAGGATCATTGTTGTGCACCAGATTAAGTGACACTGTTAATCTATAACAGGATTTTTTCCAGGAATAATTTGTTTGAGACAAATATATTTGTAATCAATATATTTTTGCTGTCTATAGTCTTGCTTTTCTACCACCACCCCTTTTCCCAATAATCAGCTGTGTAGTTAATGGAGTGGAGGTTCTGATCTTGGCAAGTGAGAAAATGAACAGGATCTCTTTTAACCAAAACTATCATCTTTTTCTGAATGTAAATAAAATGTTTTGATGCCTAAACCAAACCAAACTAAATCCCAGCCAAATGGGTGAAAGTCTTGCCAATCATGCCTTTACCACCTCTTTAACCTCATTTCACTTATTTTTGTTGAAGAGAACGTACATTTGCCTCAAAATGTAACTGACAATGCAGTTTATTTATTTATTTTTTTATTTAGCCTTTATTTATACAGGTAGTTTAGGAATTCATTTTTAGGAGGTAGGGTGAAATTACACCTTATGGTCAAAAGTACTGGGCCACTTTTGAATTCAGGTGTTTTCATTACCACAGCCAAGCACCTAGCCATGTAGCCCGTCTTTATGAACTTTTGTGAAAGAATGGGTTGTTCTAAAGAGTTCGGTGAATCCAAGCATGGCGCTGTAATAGGATGACGCTGTTGCAGCAATTTCCTCCCTCCTACTGTACAGTATATATATTCCACAACCAACTGTACAGTAAGTGCTATTATTGCAAAGTGGTAGACCACCTAAAGTTTCAGAGTGGGGTTGCTGAGTTGCTGAAGTACTGAAGTGCATAAAGTCACCAACGCTCTGCTGACTCAGTAACTGCAGTGTTTCAAAGCTCCTCTGGCATTAACATCCGCAGAAAAACTGTGCACCAAGAGCTTCATGGCATGGGTTTCCATGGCCAAGCATTTCCTATAGGTGTCATGTGTGAACACCCTGCTTTCTCCATATAATGCACATTATTTTTAAATTCTTGCAATTAGCTTTAACTACAAAACAAGAGACGCTTTTTTAGGGAGATAAAGTAACAGAAGATCACAAAAGACAAAACAAAAAAAAAAATTTGCTTTCATTTAAAAACGTTATATTAGCTACACATAAAGTACAGCATGTTAGCTACAAGTTTGTAAACAGTGCATTAAAATGACTGCTCAGCACTTGACTGTCAGTTTATTGGTAGTGAATAATGAAGAGTGATGACACCAGTGATAATAGCCAATCTGAACGTGTCAGTTTTGCCAGCATGTTTCAGTGACTGTGCCTGTTTTTACATTTATTTGTGTTACCTGAGTGGTTTTAACATCTCTGTCTGGTGGATTTATGTCTGTTAGAAATGTGCAGGTGCACACAGACGTCGATGTGGATGTGTGGAATATTCTCAGCCAGGCTCCTGCATCAGAATATGAAAAGATTGCTTTTCAGTACGGTATTACTGACCTGAGGGGCATGCTCAAGAGACTGAAGAAGATGAAGAAGGAAGAGAAGAAAAGTGAAGGTTGGTGTGCTGAGGTTGTAGAAATACTAACAAAAATGTAAAAGAGAGAGCGATTATTATTATTATTATTTTTTTTATGCTTTGAAACACAGCTTTCCTCAAAAAGCTGGATCCTGCCTACCAAGTGTCAAAGGGACATAAAATAAAACTGGCTGTTGAGGTTGCCAATCCAGACATTGAGGTGAAGTGGCTGAAAAACGGGCAAGAAATTCAACCAACTGGAAGGTCTGAATACACCCTGGCTGTATACCACCAAGCATTCAGGAAAAGCAGCATTTTTATAAGTTATATTTACATATCTCTACATAATAAAAAAATCAACGGTCTTTAGCAAGTCTTAAAATTTGGTAAATACAACCTCAGATGAACAACAATACTTGACATTTGTGTTATTTCTTTGTTTAAGAAAAACTAAGCACTGGGTACGTAGCAGCCAGGTGCTGCTTATCAATTACACTTGATTAATTGATCATTAGTAAGTGTATTTACCTCTATAAAAACACACACACAGTTTGCTGGTCTGGGGTATTCGAGAGTGTGTGTGTGTGTGTGTGTGTGTGTGTGTGTGTGTGTGCGTGCGTGTGTGTGTGTGTGTGTGTGTGTGCGTGTGTGTGTGTGTGCGTGTGTGTGTGTGTGGGTGCGTGTGTGTGTGGGTGCGGGTGGGTGTGTGTGTGTGTGTTTGTGTGTGTGTGTGTTGTGTGTGTGTGTGTGTGTGTGTGTGTGTGTGTGTGTGTGTGTGTGTGTGTGTGTGTGTGTGTGTGTGTGTGTGTGTGTGTGCGTGCGTGTGTGTGTGTGTGTGTGTTAACACAGTGACAAACAGTGAAGATATCAGCAATGATCTTAGAGAAGGACCTGTTGCTGCCTTTCAATCTGGAAAGGGTTATCAGGCCGTTTCCAAACAATCCCAAGTCCATCATTCTATTCACAAATGGAAAGCAGTCGAAACAGCCGCCAATCTTCCCAGGAATGGACGTCCCAGCAAATTCATCTCAAGGTCAGACTGCTCAGCAAGACTACCAAAAACCAAAAGCTACATCTCACACGGTAAAGGCCTCCATTGGCATGTCAGTAAAATTAGAAAAAAAGTCTGAACAAGTATGTTTTGTTTGGAAGGGCTGCCAGGAGGAAGCGTCTTCTCTCTGAAAAGAACAAATCAGAAAAAAATCTCAAGAAACAAGACAAATGAGACCAAAGTGGAAATGCTTGGTCGTAATGCACAACACCATGTTTGGTGAAGACCAAACACAGCATATCAGCACAAACACCTCATACCAGCTGCCAGGCACGGCGGTGGAGAGGTGATGATTTGGGCTTGTTTTGTAACCACAGGACTTGGGCACCTTGAGGCTATTCATACATTCATCTGTATACCAAAGTAGTCAAAGTATTAAATGTGAGGCGTTTTGTCCAACAGCTAAAGCTTGGCCCAGATTACGTCATGCCATCTGATCCCAAGCACAGCAGAAATTCTACAACAGGATGACTGAAAAACAAAAAAATCAAGGTGCTGCAATGGCCCAGTCAAAGTCCAGACCTCATCCTGATTGAAATGCTGTGGGGAGACCTTAAGAGAGCTGTGCATAAACAAACGCCCACAAACCTCAGTGAACTGAAGCAACAGTGTAAAGAAAACTGGGCCAAATTTCCTCTACAACAATGTGAGAGACTGATAAAGTCTACAGAAAGTGATTACTTCACATGTTGCTAAAGGTGGTTCTACAAGCTGCTGAGCTATGGGGTGTACTTAGTTTTACACACACTGCTTCAGCGTTATGGCTTAGTTTTTGTTCTAATATGTCATGGATTGTTGTTCATCTGAAGTTCTATGTAAATAATTTTAGAACCTGCTAAAGATGGACTTTTTATAATGTTCTAGGAATAAAACTGTGGAATTAAAAGAGGGTACACTTTCTTTTAAACGTGACCGTAAAACTGAACAACAAATGCCCAAGGGGAAGCACAAAATACCAGCAATGAAATAAAATGATAAATAAAGAGCATTCTTAACTGTATTGCTGAGTGTTTTTCATCTCTCTCTCTCTCTTCTGCCTCTTCATGGCCATCTTTCCTGCCCCGTACCTTCATTGCATCAATTCGTTAAATCGCCAGCAAGTAAGTGTCATAAAGGCTATGTTATGATATTAAAAACAAATAAAAATAGTGTTTTCATTGTGTGATAATCATCCTCCCTGTCAAGGTACATTTTTGAGAGTGTTGGCAACATGCGGTACCTCACCATCAACCACTGCTCCCTGGCAGATGATGCAGCATATTCTTGTAAAGTGGGAGATGAGAAGTGCACTACTGAGCTCTTTGTTCAAGGTATTCACAGCATACCATATCCAGCACAGGCATGCAAAATAAAGATTTTCAGCTAAATCACTTGTTCTTATCTGTTTTCTGCAGAGCCTCCGGTCCTGATAGTGAAAAATCTGGAGGATCAGATGGTAATGAAGGGTGAGCGTGTGGAGCTAGAGTGTCAAGTCTCAGAGGAAGGAGCAAATGTTAAATGGTTAGATATTTTTCTTTATGCTCACAACTTAACTGTCAGTAGATGAATATCCATGTCCCGGTTTATTAAAGAGGGTTTCCTTACAAGCTACATAATCAATATTAAATTAAATCAATGAATCATGAGTGAATAAAAAAGCTTCCAAAGTGCCAACTTTGAAATTAAATTATATTTAATCAGTTAAATTTAGCCTCTTTTTTCATTTTCATTCACTCCTAAACATTTTCTCAGAGACACAGCAGATGGCATTTGAGGATGTCATGTCTGCAGACAGATGCCCGGCCTCAGACACTATGAAATATTGCTACAAGCTGTAAATTATCACTTCAATGAAAAGGTTGCATGAGCCATTCAGTATGTCCCGCTTGACCTTTATCTAAAGAGGGAAGCTGCTGCAAATGCACACAGGCTATTATTGTCTGTCCAGAGCAGTTTTGTTGAAACAAAGTACAATGATCAACAGGTGTATCGTGAAAATCTGATAAATTCAATATTGCAAAACATAAAAAGTGTCATCATCTCAAGTTGACAAGGTTAGACACACTAAACCTTTTAAATATGCAAAGTTTACTGAAGTGATAAAATAACTGGGGTCTACAGTCAAAATGCTTCTGAAATAAATACAGTCAACTCAGAATTCTGGCAAAAATGGACCAAACAGGGACATGTGCTAATTTACAGACAATCACTCATCCTAAACTATTTGTCCCAATTGCTGAAACGGGACTAGTATGAATTCAAAATGTATAAAATATGAATTGCAGTATCAAATTTCAGTTCTTATCATTTTGTCTCTATTTGGACATTTTGACCTGTTTGGTTTTGGACTCACAAAATGTCATAACATCTTATAGGTCAAAAAAGGCACCTTTAACTCAAGGAATGTTGTGGAATGTTGTGTCTACACATAATAGACAACTTAACAAAGAAGCAATTTTAAATGTATCTTTAGGCATTTTGTCACAAAAACACAAAATGTTTTAGTTGAATCTATGAACAATGTTAAAGAAAGCACAGATTGAAAGAAATCAAATAGAGTATCTGTACCAACAAGGTGATTCCCAAAGAGCTTTTAGGTGAAAACTTGAAATATCTTGGTATGGTGTGCAGTGTCCTTAAAAAAGTTGAGGAAACTGGACAAGTGGAGGACAAACGAAAATGTGGCTGGCCTAAAAACTATCTAAAGCAGATGAACGGTATTTGAAAGTAATGGCCTTGAGACATAGCAGAAACTAACAAAGACCCGATACAGGACCAGAGAGATGCATCTGGTCCTTCAGTTGATCCATCTACTGTTCACTGATGCTTCATCTAAAATGGTCTCAGTGGAAAGTTGGCTTTCAAGAAGCCCTTCTTAAGGAAAGAACACAGGGAGAAAAAGCTGAGTTATGGCAATTTATACAAGAACTGGACTGAAAATCTATGGAAACTTGTCTGAATTTTATTATTAGTGATTATTAATCTCTGGCTCTCTTCCACAGCATGTCTTTTGTCCTGTCTCACTCCCAACCAGTCATGGCAGATGGCTGCCCGTCCCTGAGCCTGGTTCTGCCGGAGCTTTCTTCCTGTTAAAAGGGAGTTTTTTCTTCCCACTGTTGCCAAGTGTTTACTCATAGGGGGTCCACTTTGAGGTGACTGTTGTTGTGACTGGTGCAATTAAATAAAATTGAATTGAATTATAACAAAAATCTTGGAAAGTTTAGCCAATCAGCTGTTTTGATTGTCATATTTTGATTCAGCTCATCACAATCCACAAGAACACATTTTAGCTCAGCAGCAGACAACTTCTGAAAAATGGTTGACCAGTGTAACCAGCCCTTAAAGAACTCTTTCTTATCTGATTCTGTAAATCATGATTATTGAGCACTAATTCTGGTTGCGGCTTTAATTTCTGTGCAGGGAGAAAGACGGTGTGGAGCTGACAAGAGACGAGTCTTTCAAGTATCGCTTCAAGAAGGACGGCTGCAAGCACGTGCTGATCATTAACGAGGCCACCAAAGAAGACTGTGGCCACTACAAGGTTAAAACAAATGGTGGCGAGTCAGTGGCAGAAGTCCTGGTGCAGGGTGAGTGTCAGTCACGCCATACGTACCGTATGAACCATTTTTGTCAGCGATGAATTCTTCAAGTACACATTCTCATACCTCACCATTGGCTGTGCGGCCTTGCCACCCTTGGTATGTGATCTATCTTTAGGATATAGTGCACATCATTGTGCCAAGGTTGCTACAGAGATGTGAGAGCACATGTAAGCTAAAGTTAGAAGGCATATATTTTACCTGAAGGACACAGAACATGTTGTGCTTTAAAAGTATGTTTTATTACTAGATGGTGGCTCTAGTACCAAGTCCCAGCAGCTTGAGGTGATGCGGATGAAAGATCTCCGCTGGGCCCATCGGAATTTTGAAAGTCTCCTTTTGAGAAATTAATCAGATTTGTTTTGGGTTTTTTTCAATAACAGGAAGTATACTGAAGACAACTGATTGTTATGCAGGTGCTTAGATGTTTTTCACATTTCAGTTCCACAAATCCACAGGTGATCTAAAAATGATGGACGCCAGTTTTCCCAGTCCCATTTCATCATTTAGCATCATTAGCTCACAGAGCAAAATTTATTAAAACCCCCCAAAATAAACAATCATCACAGCGATCGTCAACGCTCTCTCCTTTACACATATGTTCGTGTGTGTGTGTGTGTGTGTGTATGTTTCAGGGGTGTTGTGTATAGATATAAACCTGATCTTTGCTCTTCGCTGGCCTGTTAATCGAACAGCGAGTCTGCCAAGAATTACCAGCTGCCATCATGCAGCAGGGATCAACACCTCAGTCCACAGTAGAGCTTCCATTATAATGCCATTAGCCATTCCCAACATGTTTGCCCTACCTAGCAGTGAGCTGATGTTGAACTCTCGTAACCTTTAAAAGGAGCTTGGTGTGAGATATCTCACCAGATAACAATTTCTTTGGGACATCTTTAATAACCTCTTTGTACATTATTCCTTTCTTATATACAGTAATAATCTGAAGCTCCTACACATATTCCTCATATCTTGCCACTTTATTTTCTACCATAAATCCAATTTATTATTCCTCTTGTGTCAGTAACTACAATGCAACACTCAAAGGAGTCTCTATGTTCAGAATTATTACCACATCATGCATGCATACAATAGCTGCATCTTTTATTTTTGATCACACGATCCAAGTACGTTATAATCTCATTCTGGCGTCTCATAAAGCAGAAGGCCTTAATGCGTATTGTTATCTGCACTCTTAGCTTGTGTTTTCCGAACATGCAGAGAAAGAGCTGGAGGTCTACCAGAGCATCGCAGACCTCACAGTGAAGGCGAAGGATCAGGCAGTTTTTAAGTGCGAGGTGTCGGATGAGAACGTGAGGGGAACCTGGTACAAGAATGGTGTCGAAGTCAAGCCTGACGCCAGAGTGAATATCACACATATTGGCAGGTGAGGATATGTCTGCATGTGCTACTGCATGTTCGGCATGCCTCACGTACTCCGTGACATCACAAACGAGCTTTTTGTTTTTTCACATGTAGGATCCACAAACTGACCATTGATGACGTCAAACCAGAGGACGAGGGAGACTACACGTTTGTGCCGGATGGCCATGCTTTTAATCTGTCTGCTAAACTCAATTTCTTGGGTAATATTTATGCTTTTATTTTTTCAGTTTAAATTTAAAATCATGAGAGACTCACAAGTTTAAATTTTATTTCAATGTTTTTTGTTTTGTGTCATTTTTTTCTGGATTTCCTAGAGGTGAAGATTGACTATGTGCCACGCCAAGGTACACAACTACAAACTTACTGCAGATTTTGCAGATTATACCAATTATAATAAAAATTATTTTTTATTTTAACCATTTTCATTACATTCAAAGATCCTCCTAAGATCCACTTAGATTGTTTGGGTCGCACTGCCGAGTCGACCATCGTGGTGGTGGCTGGCAACAAACTGCGTCTGGACGTCCCTATCACTGGAGACCCTGCTCCAACAGTGATCTGGACCAAAGGAGAAAAGGTGAGAGAAAATGGAAGGCTTGTGCTAATAATCTGTTGACATGTGCCACCTGTCCAGAGTGGTATAGGTAAGGTCTGAAATTTGAAAGAAACACTTCATTCATTAATGAATACACACTGATCAATCACAGCATTAAATCCACCTACCTGATAGTGTATAGGTCCCTGTTGTACCACCAAAACAGTTTTGACCTCTGAGATTGTCCTGTCATCTTTGTCACTGAGACGCGTGCAGCATTGGGTTCATTTTGCTGTAACAAATAGTCATTCCTGAGCAGCTTTTGGCAGGATGCATGGGAGGCTGCTGCCATCAGGGAGTGCTACTGTCATGGGTGTGTATTCTAAAACAAAGCTTAAGTGGGTCAAAGTAACTGCAGTGTAACAAGAAGACCATTGTTGTTCATTTTACCTTTCAATGGTTTCATTGTTGTGGCTGATTAGTTTATACTTGAATGGCTTACTAATGCCGCATTTTAAAAATAAAAATGTTAAAGGAATAATGCAACAATATGTCATGTAGTTCTAATAAAAAACAACCCAAGGAGATGTGTTTTCATCAGCTCACTTTAAATGATGTAAATAACTACAAACTGGCACAGGATAGTTCTGCCATACTGGCATCAACTAATACATTACGCCTTGCGGTGGTTTGTAAACTTTGATGGTTTTTCTAAACTGAGTAAGCACGGTCATGCTAATGGCTTCAACCAATTATACCAACTAATTTATAGCTCTGTTTTAAGGGTACAGAGCGGTTAGACACCCTCTCTGTTCTCTTCAGCTTTTAAGGCTTTGCTCTGCTCAAATGTAGGCTAGTTCTGTAAAACCTGATGGAGACGAAAAAGGAAGGAACGCAACCTCTTGGACCATGAAGGATGGGGAAGTAAGTGCACATTTCCTTATATGCCCTTTTTTCTTTAGAAAAAAAAAGACTTGCATTTGAGTTTCTTTACTCAACTGCAAGTCAGTGTGTGAACAGCACTGTCAGAGTGTGCCTCAGTTTCTACTCATGTGCACCTGCTGACCTTTACAACCTTGTCTCACGCTAAAAAAAACAGTACAGTGAGGTCACTTGTAATGTATTTAGATTTAAAAATGCAGCCATTGGAGAAGTGTAATGTAAACTTGCTATTGTGTTACTGCACGAGCTCTGAAAAGACTGTGCCAAGAAAACACAGTCTCCAGTGACTATTGTGTTTTTGTTCTTCTGTGTGCCACTTTTAACACTAAGAACAGGATAAAACTGCATGCAGAGTTCATCCATGTCAGTAAGGTAAGAGCATGTTCTGACTCTTCCCTCAGACAGACACAGGGCACAGGAGGCTGGGCAGTAAGTACAATGTATAAAGTGTGGCAAAGTTATAAAGTTATAAAGTGTCTGGTTAAAATATGTTACTGAAATTCTAAAATTAAATGTGGCATTTAAGAAATATTGTGACATTATAATATTTAATTTTGTTATAGTGAAATGAAGGAAGCAAGAGCAGTGTCAGCTCAGCCCAGTACCGGTTGAGAAAAATTACAAATTTGACTCTTTTTAACAGTCAGCAGATAATTTTAATAATAAGTTACTATCAGCCAGACCAGAACATATATTACATTAATATTTTTTAACTATTATAATTAGTATCATACCTTGCTGCCTGATGCAAAACGACACATTGGCTGTTCCCTCGCAGCAAGAGGGTCCTATGAGCAGTTTGCATGTATTCCATATGCTTGTGTGTGTTATATCTGGAAGATCTGGTTTCTCCTGCCATGAAAAAAACATGGTAGGTTAATGCTCCCAATGTCATCAAAAGAGATTCTTAATCTGAAGAGTTTCACTTTATGGTTAAAAAATGAATAAATAAAGAATAAATTAATCAACTCGTGAACTTGACTTTAGGCAGTGAACCAGCATGTTGACATCTTAAGTTAATTATTCAAGTCAGTATGTGCTGTTTGAGTTACTTAAATACCCAAAGCTTCATTTCTTGGAAAGCACTTTGTTGATATCCAAAAGTTTAAAATGGATATTTAATATAATGTCAGCTGATATTATTGGCCAATATTAGCTATTTGTTGATTTATGAGTATCAACATTTGTCAATAAATGGAAATTTAAGTAAGATAAAGAAGGGACGGGAGAAACACCCCTCAACCATGTTAAGAGCGTTGACTTTGCATAGTTTGTCCATCAGAAGCCGCTCTGCAGCTTCCATGAGTCTCCAACACCCCAAATGCAACAACCAGTTGATCCAAGCAGAGTTGGGCAGTGCGTAATTGTGTAAATAAATAACTATACATAACAAATGTTAGTGTAAAAATATGTGAAAATATATGCTGATGTATCGGAATATTGGATTTTTAATTCATCAAATATTGGTACTGGTATTGCTTGTAAAATCTTAATCGGTCGAGCTCTGACCAGCATTTTTAGCAAGCACAATAGAACTTCCCAAAAGAAACTTTGCTCAATACAATTTAGTAACTCTGTGGTTCTCATCATGTACTGCAGGTCGTCACGGAGGGAGATGGTAGAGTCCATGTAGAGACCACCAAGGGCCACTGTGTCTTCACTATTGAGTGTGCTGAAAGGCAGGATGAGGGAATCTACTCTGTTGTGGTTCGAAATCCTGCCGGGGAAGATACTGCAGATATCCATGTGAAAGTTGTCGGTAAGACAATTGCGCTAATTTTAAAGACTGCAGTCAGTTTTCATCATCCTCACTACCAAAGCCTCACCAATGCCACTTATCACACACGAACAGCAAAGTTGTTATGTGAGTTCAACTATGAATATCAAACTTTCTTCAGAAAAATAAAGAGTGTTTTTCCTCTAGATGTTCCTGATCCTCCCATGGCTCCCACAATCCTCAGTGTGGGAGAGGATTCCTGTGTCGTTCAATGGGAACCCCCTCAGTTTGACGGCGGCCAACCAATCATTGGTAATAACCTTAAGGACTTAATTTCTGTCTGCCATTTCCTTTTGCATCCTCCTTTATTCCTTGGAGAAGTCGAGTCACACCTTTGAATTCACAGGTTATGTGCTGGAGAGAAAGAAGTTGAAGAGCTACAGGTGGATGAGACTGAACTTTGACCCCTACCCTGAAACAACCTATGAGGCAAAGCGGATGATAGAAGGTGTGCCGTATGAGATGCGAGTCTATGCTGTCAACAGTATCGGCATGTCTCGTCACAGTCCTGCCTCACAGCCATTTGTGCCAATAGGTGAGTTTTTACCAAAATGTTTTCACCAAAACAAGCATTTTGATCATCAGCTTGTAGTCACCACAAAAGTCTTTAGCTTATCTTTATGAGAAACATTTTAAGGGGGGGGGGCAGACACCTAGAATAATTCACATTTAAGTATTGTTATATAATCAGGAATATTGAAATTAACCACATCATTTTCACTGAGGTATTTGCTTTTGTCCACTTTTGGATGTTGTATTTCTCTAAGGAGATTCTTTTTTGGTTTGTAGTGCCCTTTTGTAGGTTCCTCCTATAAATCTTTACTCCAGACAGCAAGAAACATGCAGCAGACACAAGTTTTTTCTTTAAAAAAAAAAAAAGCTTTGACTCTGCAAATAAAAACAGAATTCAGTAATTTGCAAATCTCAAAATTTAATTCACATGAGTCCAAGGAATACACGTCCATGTTTTCCAAACAGAACTATTCCTCTGACCACAGAACAGTTTTCCACTTTGCCTTATTTTTAATGAACTTTGGCCCACAGGATGACAGTGTTTCGGGATCATGTTCACATATGGCTTCTTTTTTGCACAGCAGAGCTTTAATCTGCATTTGTGGATGGCGAACTGTGGTCACAGACAGTGATTTCTGAAAGTGTTCCTGAGTCGATGCAGTGATTTCCATGACAGAATCACGCCTGTTTTTAATGCAGTGCTGCCTGAGGGCTCAAAGATCATGAGCATCCAATACTGGCGCATGAGTTTTCTCCAGATTCTTGGAATCTTTTGATGATATTATGTTATGTAGATGATGAGATATTCTGATATATTGGAACATACTGTATAAGAAATATAAGGTGCAAAGTCTGACTAGCACTGAATTAATTTTGTTTTTTACTCTATTCATATAATTACAGAGTTGTGCACAGACAATATAGCTCCAGTAGATGTACTCTTTATGACTGTCAGTTGTCAGACTGTCAGGTTCAGGTTTTAGTTGTTTTTTTTTTATTGTTTTACTAATTTATTTGAAGTACCAGCTCATCCTCCACTTGTTGATTTAAGAGGGAGCATCATTGTGTCCAGATGCCCAGTCACTCTTAAGACAGCTGATTGGGAAACTATCCATGGCATCCCTCTCTATAAATAATGGCCTGGAAGCCCTTGACTCTGCTGGGACCAGCTGCTCAACACACAGGGGTCCATTGCTTCTGTAGAAGCTGCTGCAGAACAAGCATTGTTATTACTACAACACAGACAGTAGGAAGAGAACAGGAGACTGTCGATGAGAGAGAGAGCATATTTGGAGAAGCAGATATAACCAGCAGTTTCAATTAACAGCAGGACTGCTTTACACTGAGGGAAAAAATGGCAAAGCCAAAGCTTTCAAAGACAGCTGAGAAGAAGCCGGTGAAAGAAACGAAGACTTTGGAACTTGCAAAAGAAACATCAGCTAGCGCTCCAGAGAATGCACAAGCAAATTGTGAAGCCAGCAAAGCTGTGACAGAGGCACCTCCACGCCCTGATGTACAACAGGAAACTGGAGCCAGTAGTGCAGAGGCAGACCCCAGAGGAAAAGAAGGAGCACCAGCTGAGAGTAATACACCAGCAGAAGGTGTCTCTGTCACAGAAAGTGGTCCTCCTGCAGAGAAAGCCGCACCCCCGGCAGAGAAGACCCCCATAAAGCCTGCTGCTGCTGCAGAGCCAGAGCCACAGCCTGTGTGCAGTAGGCATTATTTCATTTAGGATGCTAGATTATCATGCAGGTTTTAGAAAAAGAAATGAACCTTTTTTGTGTATAATATTTGTATAAACCACTTAATTTTCAGCACCACACGTGTGGGTAAGAGTTAAACATGGTTTATCAAACAAGGTACTGATGTTGCAGATGTCTCGTTTTGGTGCTGTTTAGAAGCTTTTTTTTTTAAGTTTCTGTTTTGTTACATAGAATTTATATTTGATATGTCTGATGAAAAAGATATACAGGTTCAGAGAAACATCTGCTGTGCGTTTTAAATGTGGCTCGACCGCATTTAATGACATTCACACTATCTACAGCCATTCAGTCATATTCAGAAACTCAGACTGCATTCATTCGTTTGCAAGGCACAACACCTTCACCATCTCTCAAATATTAACATCATTTCAGACAAAATGTCAACTTAACAGGTCTTTTTTTTAATCAGTGTGATTGATCATAAAAGAACAGAAAGTTAGAAAGATGTAGCACATAGATTTAGTTGTTCATTACATCAGCAATTTTAGCAAAGGCTTAGAGATGGAAATGTACTACCAAGTGAGACGAGCATGCTGAGAAGGTGCAAGGAATACTTTTAGGAGCTGATGAATGTAGAAAATAAGAGAGGGAAGGATGGACGGAGGAAAATTAGTGAATCAGGAAGAGCATTAGTAAGGAGAAAAGGTGGGCAGCTATGAAGAGGATGAAGAGTGGAAAGGCAACTGGTCCAGATGACATATCTGTAGGGGTATGGAGATGTCTAGGAGACAAGGGAGTGGACTTTTTATCCAGATTGTTTAACAAAGTCCTAGAGAGTGAGAAGATCCCTGAATAATGGAGAAGACATATCCTGGTACTGACAGGGTGGGAGTTGGATGACATCAAGGATCTGCTCTGAGCCCTTTCTTGTTTGCAATGATGATGCACAGTTTGACAGATGAGATCAAGCAGGAGGCTCCATGTACTATGATGTTTACAGGTGACACTCTGGTCTGTAGTGACACCAAGGAGAAGGTGGAAGAGAGCCTGAACAGCTGGAGGGATGCTCTGGGCAGAAGAGGAATGAAAATCACTAGAAGCAAGACAGAAGACGTGTGCATGAGAGGGAGACAGGTGGAGCAGTGAAGATGCAAGAAGTAGATGTAGTGAAGGCAGATAAGTTTAAGTACCTGGGGTCAATTATCCAAAGCAACAGGCAGTGCACAAGAGAGGTGAAGAAGAGGGTGGAGCGGGTGGAGAGGAGTGTCAGGGATGATTTTGTGACTGAAGAATTGCAGCAAGAGTGAAAGGGAAGGTTTACACGATGACAGTGAGACCTGCTATGATGTATGGTTTGGAGATGGTGGGACTGACATAAAAGAAAAAAAATCACAGGAGGCCGAGCTGAAGGTTACAGAGTTGAAGATGGATTTTCATTGGGAGTGACCTGAATGGACAAGATTAGAAATCAGACGGGCAGCTCAGGTTGAGATGTTAAGAGACAAAGTTAGAGAGGCAAGGCTGAGATGATTTAGACACTGCAGAGGAGGGATAGTGGATACTGGATGAAGGGGGGTTTTGATGTTGAAGATAAAGCTGCCAGGCAGGGGGAAAAGAGGAAGGCCACAGAGAAGATCCACGAAGCTGGTTGAATAAGTTACTGTATGTAGGACTCAGAGCTTTCAAGTGAATACTGGACAATGATGTGGAACAAAGGAAAAGTAAAATTGTAGTGTAAGGTGATAATGGCTCTGAAGCCCTGCTTTAAATAATCTTGTACTTTCCTGACTAGGTTCATCCACTTAGTTCATGAATTATAAATGATTAACTCATTTAGAATTTATTGCATTAATGCTCTAACTAACTAAAAGGGACATTAATAAGCTATCTGCCTCTTCCTCAGCTCCTACAAGTGAGCCCCTCGGACTGTGCGTCGATGACGTCAGTGACACTTCTATCACACTGAAGTGGCGGCGGCCTGAGAGGATTGGCTCATCTGAACTTGAGGGTTATGGGGTTGAGTACTGCAAGGAGGGCAGTAAGTACTGGTGCCAGCTGTCCACATGTTAATTTCAGCATCATAACCCCGTCTCTGTCGTTGGTTCCACTGTACCAATCAATTTGCCACATTTACATTTTTTGTGGTTTCTGGCAACAGCTGATGAATGGATACCAGCAATGAAGGGTCTGACAGAGAGGACGTCGACAGCCATCAAAGGTCTCACCACCGGAGACAAACTGCAGTTCCGTGTGCGAGCTTACAACATGGCGGGACCCAGTGCTCCCGCCACTCTGGCTCAGCCTGTCACCATCAGAGAGATTATGCGTGAGTAATTATAAATTAAATTCTGCAACTCCTTTAGTTTCCTATGTGGATGTGATATTAAATACGCACCTATGTTTTTTTTCATCCTCTTATTTTGTGTTTTTCTTTCACAGAACGCCCTAAAATTTGGCTTCCCAGAAATCTCCGCCAGACTCTTATCAAGAAAGTTGGAGACACTGTCAACATCGTAATTCCATTTCAGGTGACTTATGCATCAGTTGGCGTCAACTGGACACAGTCTTGAAATAATTAAAAACCTCACAGGGGGTGCTACCTATGTTTTATGAAATATAAACTGCAAGGTCTGAAAGGTCTGAAGGTAGTGCCAGGTTAAAGGTCATGTTTTTAACCAACCCAACTTTTATGTTAACATGTTAACATGTAGGCTGTCAGGAATTAAGTACCTGGCCTAAGTGAAAGTTCACCTGTAAGGTCAGGTCAGGCAGTTTGCCCAAATGTTGAGATTTTCAACTCTGGACTGAAAGTAGTGTGGTGATCGATGTCAACCACTTTTAAAATGAGGCGCTTATGTATGTATTTTATATGAATATGGATGTAGCGGGTCAGATCAAGGTCTGAAAAGTGAAGCCAGAGTGTAAATGTCTTGAACCTACATCCTAATGGCCAGCAGGGGGCGACTCCTGAGGTTGCAAAAAGAAGTCCGATTGTATAGAAGTCTGTGGAGAACACACTCTGAGCTCCCTCACTCTGTGACCTCAGGAAACACTTTCCTGCTTATTTCATAGGCAAGTGTTGCTAAATGCAAAATGATGTTTTGGAAATACTTGATCCCTCTTACCTACCATGTGATAAGTTGCCCTGTGAGTGTGCATTGCCCCTCAATTTCTCTGTCTATCATCATCAAACAAGATCAAAACAGTATCAGCTGAAATGCTAAGTTTGAGACTTCACTAACAAATGCGTGGCATCATGGTTGCATCTATCATTTATATTTTAATTTTGTAAGAATTAACTCGCTTTTGGAGTCAGCCTCAAGCGGCGCTTCATTGGCTTGAATGTTACTGTTTGTACAGACATGATAAGAGAGAAACTTATTTCCAGAAGGACTTTGCAGTTTTGTTTTGACAAACTGATTAACAAACCACAGCAACACTAAGCAATGTTCCATTTATGAGTTGCTATTTGAACTTGTGAGCGTGACATGAGAGAGTTGTAAGGTTGCTTTTGTTATCTGTGATTTGCAGACAAACACAGGAGCAGTTTGAGTTCCCGCCATTCCTTTTTCTTTTCTTGTGATGCAGGGTAAACCCAGGCCAAAGGTCACATGGAGCAAAGAAGGAAAGCCTCTGGACCCCACGTTTGCTAATGTTAGGAACAGTGAAGTAGACACGATCCTCTTCATCCGCAAGACAGAGAGAAAACACTCTGGGAAGTATGAGCTCCAGGTGCAGATTGAAAACGTGGAAGACAAAGCAGCAGTAACACTCCAGATTGTTGGTAAGCAGGACTGAATAAATGGGGAGCTGCTTCTGACGTTTAACAGGAATAAAAACAATCTGTATTAAAATGTTAGCTCAGATGTTTGCCAATGGGCACTATGTTTTCCTTCTAAAGACCTCCCAGGGCCCCCTGAGGCGCTAAAGATTGTTGATACCTGGGGTTTTAATGTGGCGCTCGAGTGGAAGCCTCCAAAGGACAATGGCAACTGTGAAATAACCGGTTACACCGTTCAGAAAGCTGACAAGAAGACCATGGTGAGACTTTATACACTTTATATGTATTTAATATATATGTATCCTTCATGATCAGGTCCTCAACCAGAGGCCTGGGAGCTTGAAGGTCCTGCACAGTGTCTTAGCTGTTCCTACACCTGCGCCCTTCTGGACAGAGATCTCACATGTCGTTCCTGGGCGCCTCTGGAGCCATTCAGTTAGCTTGGGGGTTCTTTGAAATGTTAACCACTAATCTTTGGTTAAATGTCCCTTAGCAAGTTGCACCTTGACCAACAAGCTTCTGGCATAATTCTGGATGGATATTTGACCATTCTTCTTGGCAGAATTGGTAGAGTCAATTTAAAGTAGTTGGTTTTCTGGCATAGACACAGCTTTGAAGCATAGTCCACTAATTTTCAATAAAGTTGAGGTTGGGGTTTTGGGAAGGCCAGAAGCTTAATATTAGCCTGCTTTATCCATTCCAAAAGCACTTTTTATGTGTGCTTACGGTCATTGTCCTGCTGGAACACCCAGCTGTGTCCAAGTTTTAACCATCTAGGTGTTGATTTGATGTGAAGTTAAAGAATTTGGAAGCAGTCCTCCTTCTTCATTATTCCATCCTCTTTCTGCAGTGTACCACTACCACTGGCAGCAAAACAGCCCCAGAACATGATGCTACCACCACCATCTTTGACAGTTGGTACACTGTTCTTAGTTTTGAAAGCCTCACCTTTACTCCTCCAAACATGCCTCAATCTTTGTCTCATCTAACCATAAAACCTTTCTGCAGAAGGCATTTGGTTTGTTCATGTGGGCAGCTACAAATTTCATTCAAGCTTGAAGGTGTCAATCTTGTGGCAGAGGCTTCTTTCTTGGCTGGCACTCTCACAGTCCACAGTGATTAAATCTGGCAGTTTCCAGTTCATGGCAGGCTTGAGCCTTGGTGGTTCCTCAGTAGTTCCTGAACATGCTAACCAATTTCCTCTCATATGAGGGTGACAGTTTGGGTCTTCTTCTAGAGCTTGACATAATGGTAACACATCTGAACGACTTGTATTTACGTACAGTTGTTTGAACTGATGATCTTGGAATCTTCTGTTTAGAAATGGCTCAAAGAGACCTTTACAACTTGTGTAAACGTGCTATTCTCCTTCTTAGATCATCCCTGAATTCCTTAGACTTTCCCATTGTTCTGTGTATTGATCAATCCAATGAGAGCTGCCATCAAACCTGATCACTAACAAGATGTTAACAGGCCTTGTCCTTGTCTAGTTAAAGATATTGTGACCCTTCAGCATCACTTATATTTATTCTTCTTTTTTATATTTATTCTTTTTTTAATTTTTTGTGAACATACTTCCACCCAAAAGCAAACAAAAACAAAAAAAAAACAGAATTTATATACATTAACATACATATATATATATATATGCATACATATACACATACACCCATACATCCACATATACATACATATATAAATACAAGTGGAAACAAAAAATTAGAGGCTTACAATTCTTTTTTTTTTTTTCCCCTTTTCCCGCTCTCTCTCTCACTCC
>VUQK01002991.1:3923-22455 GCA_015106715.1 Bujurquina vittata | reverse complement strand
TCTCATCTCCAAATTTTTTTTTTTTTTTTTTTTTTTGCTTAGGCACCACTTTCCTCTTCCTCTTCTCACCTCAAGTTATCCTCTCTGTTATCTTAGTGTCATGTAAACCTCTGGATTATTGAACTGACCAGGGCTGTTCATTCATTATCATTTTGCTATCAGTATTTATTAATCATCTAAAACGCTGTTTTTTTTTCACTCTAGCTCTTGGTCTTGGTAGTAGTGATAATAATGTTTAGTTGGATGGATATATTATTATTTAGGGAACGAATTTCTGATTTGCTGCCTTATTTCAGAAACAAGAAGCGATGTCTGAGTTGGTTTGTGAGCATAAAAATGGTTTAAAAAAGAAATCCTGAGTGATTTTTTTCCCAGTCGTGTAGTGTACAGTGCTGTGGAAACATATTTGCCTTGTTCCTTATTTCCTAGTTTTTAGTCTTTTTGCATATTTGTCACTCTTACATGTTTCAGATCATCAAACTAATTTTAATATTACACAAAGGACCTGGATGGAATCATGAATTCTGCTCTCTACCAGAAAATCCTGAAGGAGAACATACAGCCATCACTTTGTGCCCTGAAGCTTAACATTCACTTGGGTTGTGTAGCAGGACAATGATCCAAAACGCACAAGCATGTCCATCTCTGAATAACAAAAAAAGGAGAAGGTTTTGGACTGACCTATTCAAAGTCCAGCTATTAGGTTTTAGTTTTTCACACGGGACCATGTAGGCTTTGATAAATTTTCCCTTAATTTTGTATTTACTCTGGTTATCTTTGTACAATATTACAATTTGATGATGTAAAACATGCAATCGGACAAATATGCAAAAAGCATAAGAAGCCAGGAAGGGGGCAGACACTTTTTCACAGCACTCTACATGAATGTGGTACCACATTACAGTGCAACTAAGATATACAGGAAAGCCAAAACGCCTGCCACTGATACTCAGGAGTATAAGAGTTTATGAGAGCTTAGCTTTATTGCAACAAAGCCTTTTTAAAGCCTGAGGTGTAAGGAGCCTGGAGTTTATGAAGGGCTGGAATAGCTGGAATGTGATTGAGTGAAGAGTGAAGCACATGCTGGCTTTTGTCTATAGTGGGCCGCTGTAACATCACTCAACAGTTATTCCTTCGATGCCTTGAATGTAAATATTTCCTGTGCCCTCTCAGTATGCAGCTGCAAAAGATCAATTGAGCCTCGTACATGTCACAGTGCCACTCGCAGCATGCTTGCCAAATGTTTTAGAGCATCTCCTTTTTTTTTTTGTCCGGTGTTTTGATATTGGACTTCACCGAAATCCAGAAATCACAAAGGTAAAGGGTAACATGGCTGAAAGTTAAACACAATGTATCAAATTTCATGTCTGTAATAATCCCACATGATATTTTTCACTCATCATTAATGAACTACAAAAGAGAAGGTAGCTGGGCTTTGATGGCTGGAGGTGGAACATATCTGATATACACTCACGGCATGGCAGCAACTTAATGCATTTAGGCATACAGACATGGTCAAGATGACCTGCTGAAGTTCAAACAGAGCATCATGAGGAAGAAAGGTGAACTGAGTGACTTTTAATGTGGCATGGTTGTTGGTGACAGATTGGCCGGTCTATTTCAGAAACTGCTGATCTGCTGAGACTTTCCCACACAACCATCTCTAGAGTTTACAGAGAACAGTCTGAAAAAGAAAAAGAAATCCAGGGAGCAGCAGTTCGCTGGGTGAAAATGCCTCTGTGATGTCGGCGGTGGGAGAAGAGTGGTCAGACTGCTTTGACTGATAGAAAGGCAGCAGTACCTCAATAATTTGTTGCAACGAAAGTATGCAGAAGATCAACTCTGAATTTACAGCATTTCATACCACATATAATCCATTATTTTGAAACATGGACAAAGATTTACAAAACAGACCTAAATTTGTATTCAGCATGACCCAAAATGGGTAACGTGAGCGCATAAAATCAGCAGGACAGTGTTTACAGAGGGTACAGACAGAACGCCATTTTCCCCCACAGGCTTCTATAGGACCAGAAATCTTTTTGCAACCACAGGTATCACCATCTGGTGGCCTTCTGATAGACTGTAGGTTAGAGGCACATTGCCATCATCTTTCCAACCTGGAAGCTCCGTCCATGATTTATATTCTCTATGAGCCAATCCAGGACTGGCTAGTGAGTGTGTGTGCTCTTAGAACATTGTTACCTTTAAGGTCAACTACATTTTTTTGTCATTTAAATTTAGTGGAAGAAACGCTTAATGGTGCAAAGTTTTGTGCATCCATCACAGACTGTGTAAGAAGAATGAAAAATCCTCACTTTAATTCTTTAGTTGTATCGCATGTGGACTGAGCAGCTGGTCAACAGTCTGGTAATTATGATGGTCATTGTCTTAATAGTAACAAAAAAAATTTACAGAAATTGTGTTCTTCCAATTTTATTAATTCACAATTTAAAGAGTTTTTTTTCTACTTGAACAGAATAAAAACAATTAGAGGAGATCTCACATGTAAAACTACAAAAAAGATTTAATTAGAACTGAAAATAAGTGTGATATTTTATATATAATCTGTATTATTCTGCAGGTTCATATCTATAAAAGATAAAAAAAAATGTTCATAGTTTATAGTTTGGTTAAAAAAAAAAAATCACAGTATACAGTACATAGATTCCTCCCATAATTTGCAAAGAACTAAAATGATGTACAGAGACAGGTGACAAATTAAAGGAAAGGAAAACATGGTGTCTGTAAGGTGTGGCTGGCAAACAAGCTCCAATGCATTCATTCATTCTACAAGTGTTTGGATGACGGCAGTGTACAGCGCTGTCATGCTCATCAATGTTCAGTCTGATGACTGAACACATGATGAACATCATTAACGATTCAATGATCCTTTCTGCCCTATGGGACTATCATCCTGGAAGAGACCGCTCATGACAGAAACGCATCATTACGGCATAGAGCTGGTCACTTTTTTGTATTTTGCAGTAAGACGTGCGGACCTAAACATATTCGCAAAGTAACAACCGCCCCCACGGCGCTGCAAAGCCACTGGACCCACCCCTGTGCACAGGGTCGGGGCTTTGAGTTTCCCTTTAACCTGTCACCCGTCCTGTGTCAACGTAAAGCCAAGAATGCAAACAAAGTTTTTTAAAAAATTATTTTACAAAGCACTGCTGGTAGCCACTACAGTTGACGAGGTAGCTTCCTTAGTTAGCATCCCATTCTTGATAATCTGTGTACAAATAATTTACATACAAATATATATAAAAAAAAAAAACAATAACCAAAACTACAAACAAAAAAAGATGTGTACATTTTCACCAGATGGGACATCGGACATCTCAAACAGTCAGCAAGACATTTTGGTAGGTGAAATTATTTACACACCCAGTTGGCGCAACAACTACATGAAAACAGAAGACACAGTCGAAACACTGAAATTAAAATTTTGCATTATAAGAACACGAGAATGTCTTATTGGTGGAAGAAAAGGTTTCCCTACATTGCCTGAATTCCTGAGCAGCCACGTGACGTGCACTTGTGGATACACGCTCCGAGGGTGTATCCACCTCAATGTGTACAGTCACGCTCTAGCACAACACCAGCCAGTCCCTCGTCAAACACAGTCTCACTCAGGTCAGCTCTCGGGATGGAAAGATCTACATTTTACTTTAGAAAGGTTAATAAAAAAAGCAAAAAACAAAACAAATATTCTTCCAATCACCTATACAGACAGGAATCAGTTTAACTCTAGAACAGGAAAGTTAAGATACTAGATGCGTTTAAAGATTATTCTTCCTTTTTTAAACCAAGGCCTTATTTTCCTACTTTTGTGCCATCATGTATTTACTAGTTGAAGCATCATATATAAAAAACACACAGGCGGCACACAAAAACCTTTTAACACAAGAGCACATTGCAGATACTTGTCTTTAAATATCTGTGGCTGACTAATGATCGCCCACGTTTCAGTCATACTCATCCATTTCATACTTATTGGCAATGCTAATGCACCATCTTGTTGACTCAGCTGGCTGCCAGTCTTGTGCTGTGTTCAAATCACGTGAAGGGAAAAGCGGAATTGCTTTCATGTGTTTGACTTGGATGATATTCATGAGTTTTTGTTTGTTTGTTTAAGAGCCAAAATCTGTTTAATAAGTTTTAAATTTGCCAGAAATGCATGTACACTAGTATAAGAAAGCTACTTCTGCCTGCTTCTTTGCCACAATCAAACCACTGCATGTTTGAGTAGTCTAACTTGCGTAAATAGTTGATTTAAGTTTGTAGACTGTTTATATATCCAGAATCATACATGCTGAAGGAGCTAAAGCAGAAGCTGGATAGCTTAGCTTAGCACGAAGCTTGGAAACAGACTGCCTTAAGTTATGCTAAGCTAACATGCTGCTGGCTCTCAACCTACTCTTAAGAAAATAATCACATTTCCCAAAATGTTGGCTTACTCCTGTGACTTAAATATTCTCTTTTAATTCATGGGATTGTCATTTTGAGGTTCTTATTAAAATGCTCTGGATTCCATTATCAATCATCCTGTAAGCCACAAATATCAGATATAAGCAGGCCTCATTGAAGTGTTAATGTATTAAAAGGAAATGTTTGCTGTGCCTGTTGCCCCTAACGGCATACATCAGTCTGCGATTAATCAATAAAAAGTTCAAATCAAACGGCATGATGGCAAAAACTTGAAAAAAAATAAAGCCCTTGATTTTAAAATAACTGGAATTTTCCTTCAGAATGACGAAAATGACACAAACCTGCATGTGCATGCTTTTTCCTTTCTCTTTTTTTGTTTTGGTGAGGAAACAAACTTATAGACGCGCTATTGTTTTGGTGAATGCTTGCATTATACTGGTGTATTTATCATTCAGAGGCCACCTAGCCAGACACTTAAGCTACTCAAACAATAAATAATCTTTCAAAACCATTGCGCCTAGTTTTTGTTGAAACAGTGATATCTGCTACTTTTATCACATTCTTAGTCTTAAAGCAAAGACGTGTTTATTTTAGACTATTTTAGACACTTTACAATCACGCGCAGGCAGGTCAGAAGTTATTGCTGACTTTATGTTATCCCCCTGCTCGGTGAAGACCACCTGAAAGTTACATTCACACATGAAATTTTAGAGCGATTACATTTGCTACATTTTTGTAAAAATAAAAATAAAAATCAAAGTTTAAAATCAAAAGTTGCTGTAAAGTAGCTTAAAATTTGACAAGCTGTATAATCATTAACATTTTAAAAGCTTATGAGTACAGGTGAAACAGAAAAAAAAAAGAATCACACATCTTTAACATACATGGAGGCTTGCAGAGGCAGGCACTGGTGGCAAAATTTTCCTTTGCGAGATCCTTTGTTGACCAGTTTGTAACGTGATGTGCTCGGTTCAGGTTTCCTAGAAACAGTTTCTAAGATCAAAAAGCCAAGTTCCCTTTACATTTGGGTGCACCTCTGTTAACAGAGATATTAGAAATGTGTTTGCTGAATTGTAGGGTAGTTGGCACATTTTGCTGTTTGATATAAAAATGTTTACATATTCTTTTAGCATCTAAGTTCACATGACACAGACGTGTGCACACAGACTCTGGAACTCTGAGGAATCCTTAGTCCTTGACTCGAGGTATGTTGTATGAGTAGTGTACAAGAGGAAGGCCTCTGCTCTGACAGAAGCAGGCTCGGCCACATGCCTGAACCTGGTCCGAGCTGTCCGAAACAAAAGAGTCCCCCTCGTCTGCATACTCAGACTGCGCAGACGGTGTACCGCTGTCTCCCCAAAACCCCTCTGAGCGCTGGCATGCTGCAGCGCCAGCCAGGAGGGTGGGACAGCTGTGGGACTTCATCAAGTGTCTACAGACTGTGGAGGACGAGGGGGAAGAGCAGGTCCTGGCGCGCAGTGCTGCCTCACACTGCTCACAAACAACCATCTCTCCACAAAGCTGTGAGTACACCCCACAGTCAAAACCTAGGTGGGTGGAGGAGCCCTCGTCTGTGAGCTCCGACCCTCCACCATCGTCTTGGTGACCTTCTGCGGCGGTCTTCATCTCCCTGGTCAAACTTCCTTGACCGCGTAGTCTCAACCAGTCCTCTCTGAAGGCCGGGCTGAAGAACACGTACAGCACTGGGTTCAGGCACGCTGGCAGTGGGAAGAAGATGAGGGTGACGGACTTGGCAATCTCCGGGCCACCAGCTGTAGAGCCAGTCAGAAGCGGGGCAAAAGAGAAAGCCGCCACAGGACAGAAGAAGATGCAGTTAGTGAAGATGAGCCAGGCGACGTGTCGAAGGGCACCCGTCTGCTCTGGATCCGCCAACTCCACCCTGCCCAGTTGGCAGTACAACTGGGTGTACACAGCTGCGGTGAACAGGTAGGCCACGGCGTTGAGCAGCACCAGAATAACTGTAACACTCAAAGCTGGACTCTCACCACCGGCAAATGGCAGGCAGAGAGGAGACGACGACTGATCACTGGAGGTCAGGAGAGGCAGGCAGGCTCCGGCAGCGGCCAGCAGGGCCAGCAATCCCGCTGCGAGGCTGAAGCGTCGATCTCCTCTTAGGCATCCGCGTCGGCTGCTGCCACTCCTCCTGGGAGACATCATCACTTTCCCAAGAATCAGCCGCACGGCCACACTGCGCTCCACTGCTGCCAGTGACAGCAACAAGACCGACCACTCTGATGAGAAGACGGCCAGAACTCCGGTGATTTGACAGCCAGGTCCCATCTCCCACCACACCCCGAACTCAGCAAAAGATCCCCACGTAGCAACATCAAGCACAGTCAACACGCCGACATACAAGCCTGTAAGTAGGTTGGCCAGGGCCAGCAGCCCCATCAGCAGCCTGGCTGGAGAAAGAGAAGGAGTCGGGCAGTGGGAATGGCCAGTAGCTCGGTGCAAGGGAGAGAAGGTGGCCACCAGCACCAGACTGTTAAAGGCCAGCGACACCAGGCAGATGAACCAGACGGTCAGACGTATCATCCAGTTACCCAAGAGGTGTTCACAAGGCTTGAAAGCTCCTGAAAAGTAAACAATCAGACAAATTTAGCTATTTCTTTTCTTGGATTATATCAAATCTGATAAACACGTAGAGACACGATTATAGCCGTGAAAAGCCATTTACCTGGTGAAGGCGAGCAATGCATAACCATTGAGATCTTTTCCACATCTTCTCCACCTAAAATTAAAGGAAAAAAAAATCATAATCCAAATTAGTGCTGTTGTTTTTTTAAGATGTCTATGATATCTTTTATTAAATCCTAAGTTTTTGCAGCATTTTTTAAAATTTACTCACTCATGACAGGTATGAAATATACAATAGCACAAAATTTAATGTAAGTAAGGCAGTTACACAAACACAACGCAAAAGCATTTTTGAAATTTAAAATGTCAAATATTTTTGTCCACTATCCCCACCTGTAGTTTTTGTCATGTCATTTTTCTCAAAGGAAGTTTGCACCGAGTCACATCCAACAAATGCACAGCACTGGTAGGCGTAAGGGACAGAAATGGACCTAAAAAACAAATGTTTATCATTTAGTAGAACTGGTAGATTACAGGTCACACACTTCATATTTTAGAAGGAGACAACTGAAGTGTTGTCTCCTTCTGATTGCTTCCAATAATGTGTGTGGCATTTATTTTTATTTTTTATTGCTCTCATTGTTGTGTGGGTTTGGGTTGTCCTTGGGTTTTGTGAAAGGCGCTATATAAATCTAAGTTATTACAATAATAATAATAATAATAATAATAATAATAATAATAATAATAATATTTGTGTGTGGAAAAAACAGATACACCTCCGTCTTCACAAGTTTCCTTTTGTTTTTCTGTTTTTCTACAGTTGATTTGTTTCCATTTCCTGGACTGAGGAACAACTGCTTGCTGTATACCTCTGTGCAGCAGGTGAGCTGGGTTTTCCACTCTGAGTCTGTGCCCTCTTTGCCGAAGTGTATTTTACATTCTATCAGAAACACCTGCGATAACAGAAGGACACTTTGTCTTCGCAGCTTCACTCTCACCTGAGTTTGGGTAGGTTATTTGAAGTTAGCACGTTTTTCATGTGTGGGTTTCCAGAGAGTTTCAGCTGACTGAGCGCGCTCAGCCCAGCTGTTGGAATCCCAGTAAGAGAGTTCATACTCAGATCTCTGCGAAGACAATTGCACATAAACAGTTTTAATTTTGTATAGCACAGACAGTGACACCAAACAATGCAACTGAACATCCTACTTACAGGTTGGTGAGCGCCGTGAGGGTTAGGAAAGCGTCTCTGTGGATTATTCGGATTTCATTTCTACTCAGGTCTCTGTGTAACATCACAAGTCGGTGAATTTATAAATCAGGCATAAAACATTTGTTTCTACTGCATCAAGTGTGTGTAACCGTAACTGAGTGGACTTACAGTAAACGGAGAGCAGAGAGACCTTGGAAAGTGTCTCGGTCAATTTTCTGAATGTGGTTGTGCTGAAAGCTTCTGTGGATGGAAAACATGAATTTGTCTGGTTATGAACAAGCAAATATTTCTTTACCATCTTATTATGCTATTCTGCCTTTTAAGCTCATTTTTGTGTAATGGCTTTTCAATGTTTACTCACATCTCCTGCAGCTGGACGCAGCCCTGGAAGGATGGTAATTGTTTTATCTCATTGTAGGACAGGTCACTGACGGAGGAAAACAAACAGCTTCAATAACTGCACGAGTGGGACAATTTAAAATGAAAGAACAAAGACAAAAGGTTACCTTTCTAAAATGCTAGATATATTTCTGTACTCATCCAACTATCCTGCTCTCCTTGTATGTTCCTTATGATCAATTTTTTGCATAAGGTATACTTTAACTACTGCGTCAGGTAACAGAAAAGAAAAAGTTAGTTACAGCGTTCGGAGCACTTTGAGGTCCTCGCACAGATCAGCAGGTATGGATGATATTTTGGTTCCTGATAGGGTCCTGAATATGAAAAATCACTCAGTCACTTTAGAAACACGAAAACACACGCAGAGAAAGATGTTGCATCCAAGTTCACTCACAGACTTTCAAGGTTGTTAGTCCACGTTAGGATGGGGAAGTCCTGCATCATACTGGCACCACGCAACATCCTGAAAAGACATGAAGAATAGTAAAGTCATGCGAGCTGGTATGAATTAAACAAGATAAAAAGGACTCCTAGAGCACATTCAAATAGCTTTTTCAAATCTTTTCAGTTCAGTTCTGTGATCTGTCAGGAGTTGATCCCAACAGCGGGCCTTACAGCGAGTGCAGACCGGACAGGTTCTGGAAAGCTGAAGCGCCCACAAACGACAGAGGGTTGTCATAAAGATGTCTGGGAGGGCAGCAGAGGGGGAGAATTCAAAGCAAAAAGTCATTCACTATGCGAGAATGGCACCATCTTCTGGACATTCATCTTCTGAAGCCTCAAACGTGTATACTGCATATTGTGCAAGGTGACATTTTATTTACAACGTTATGTTATGAATGCCCGTTTTTAAATATGTGTCAGCAAGTCAGAGAGGGAGTTTGACCTTACATGGTTCTTAACAGAGGATTGTTGTGGAAGGCCCCCTCAGGTATGGAAGCAATATCATTGCTATGAAACCCACTAAAGGAAGAAGGTCAAGGCGAGAGGGTCAGAAAACATTCCACAATTCAATTAGTGCCATACATATCACTGCATTTCATATGCAAAACCGAAGTTTAAAAAGACAAAACACAGTGATTCTATCAGGGAGTTAACAGTCAAACGATATTGCAAAAAAGAAAACTGTTGATTTAAATAATCTTTCAAAATAAAAGCACATGTTCAAACATGTTTCAAAATATGACTAACCTATTTATTTTTAAACATCATATCCAAAATGTGAAAGCTCAGACATATAATGATGCCAAAACAGTAAATTTAATAGAATATTTGTTAGTAATAGTACGAAATGTTTTCCTCAGGCAGCAGAAATAGTGCAGTATACTCACAGCTCCTTCAGTTTAGGGAGTGCCTGTATTGCTTTGGGAAAAACCTTCAGGTTGTTGAAGTTAAGATCTCTAGACAGAGAGAGACAGGAAATCAGTGCAGTTTCATCCACCCACTTTGCATCCACAAATCAATGCAACACTCAAACAAAAGCATCTACAATTAGGCATTTTAAGAGGAAAGTCTGGATTTTTTTTTACTAAGTCACACACTAATGCTAGTTAGGTTTCCTAATGTTTTATTTATTATGTTTTCCCCCTGCATTTTAGCCAGAGCCAAAGGAAAATTATCTGCCCTGTAAATATTTTATAGACACTTTTGTTAATTGGGGTGTCATATACTCAGACATAACTGACATTTTTGTTTATTAATGGCCACAAATAATGGGGAAAATGCATTGATTTCTGTCAAATAAGGTAACGGAGACTTATTGCCTCTAATGATCTGCTGATTGATTGTTCCCGTTTCCTCCCCCAGAGGCCCATTCCGTGCCAGGAAATACCCCTGTTCATTTCTCTAAATATAACAAAAGCACATTAATGTATTAAATATTAAAATACTGAATGTTTCCAAAGCAACTGTAGTTAATGATGAATTTTTTATCAATTTATCAACTGACTTGTATACAAAATAGAATAAAAAGAAATGCTTGTTCTGTTTTCAGGACTGAGACATATTCGTTTTTTTGCTTAATAAATATATATAATAAACACAATAAAAAAGTGCAGTTAATGAATTGTTGGTCTCTAAATGTATGAATTAATGATCAGCAATAGCAAAGAAATGCCAGAAGAGCATTTTTTTCAAATGATGCTGCCACTGAGTGTTAAACTGCTTTAAAACAGAATGGCGCACATTTCTAAAGCTCCAAAGCTCTGCTGTTTGTGATTATTTCAACTTCAGTGTGTTCATGATGGGGATGAAGGGAGTCCCTTCAAGTCCTTAGCAAACCTTTGCTGCAGCCTCCACAAATATTATACAAAACACTACTCTATACTAAAAAACCTATTGTGCTAATTTTACAATAAGCTGCATGAAACCCCTGTGCTGTGTCATTATGGCTGTAAATACAAACGATGGCTCAGATTAAGTGCCGACAGATTTCCGTCCCCATTCTCCTGTAAAGGTTTGAGTGTTTTACAGTAGCCATTTAGCAGGAGGTAAGGCTGTCACTGAAAGGCTTTTCATGGCTCTGTGGCAGTAGGAAGTGAACAGTGGGAGGGCAGATTTGATAAGCATCATGTACTTTGCTCTATTTATCCTAGAGCAATTAAAGGAGGAAGTGGACACAATGATGTCTGGAGGACTGAAGCAGAGGAGGGTGGGGGAGACGTTTGCACACACAAACTTGAGCACGGGTACACACACACACACACACACAAGCAATTCCTGTACGACAGTGCACTTACAGGGTCTCCAGGTTTACAAGTCCGGAAAAACAGTTGTCTCCTATCTCTTTGATTCTGTTGTTATGAAGATGCCTGGAAAAGTAAAACATATGTGTAAGACCATCCTACCAAACCCAAATATAATCGTTCCTATTCGTTATTGCTTACAATCTAATTTTTAGCTTTTGCAAAATGTTCCACAAATGATTTTTAAATGCAAAGTGCCATTTGTGAATCAGGTGTCTGTATTGTATGAGTATATGCAGAGGGATCTCCTTGCCTAATAGATTCAAGGTCTTTTCTTCCTGTTTATTCTGACGTGTTTATACTAACCCTGCAGCAATGCCACTCAATGCGTGTGTTCTCGAGCGTGTGTTTATGTGAACGTATAACAGCAGTAGTGGAAAAAAATGTAAGTTTGGAACAATCTTTGGATGCGTAATGCTACGGATTCTTGTACAAGCTCCTGGCAAAGAAGGTTTTAGGATTTCCCTTCATATATAAAACATCATAACTTCTCCATCACTCCTTGGAATTGAGCTACTATTAAAAAGATTTCACCAACATTGATTTGCTAAGCCCAGTGGCGGTGGCTTGTTTCACTGCAAGAGTGCCCTCATGCATAAACAGAGCAGAGAATGAGTAGCGGTCTGTTTAGCTGACTTATTAACTTTAAGTTGTGGAAATAAACTATGGCATGTCTGTGTTTAGAGTTTGACCTGCAGTCCCTCTGAGAATACATTCATAGCTAAAGCACAGCACACAGAAAGGTATTTTTCATTGACTTGTGGTGACAGAATAATACAGATGATATATGAAAAAACAAACTGAAACTATAGCTTACATAATTCAAATGGGATCACAGGCAGGACATTTAGATTTTACTAACAGAATGTTAATTACAGCCAAGTGGAAGAGATTTACCCATGACTCAGAAACTAAAGAGACATTAAATGTCAGCCTCTGAAAGAGACATTCGCACTATATAAAGTTGACATGTGCTGGAATTTAAACTTGAGAATCTCCCCCCCCCCAACAGTTTCTCTTTGGCTTCTTCTCCCTCGGGCCATGAGAATGTTTGCAGTCGCAGTACCTACTTAATTATAGTTTTTAAAAAAGTACACCAGCAAGTTGTTCCTGCTGTGTTATTCTGTTTATAGGTGTATGAAAACTGCACGCAAAGTTCCTTCAACTGACCTGGGGAAGTTCACTTTAATGGCAACTCAAATACTGGAGTTTGTAAGACTTTGCACCACAAGTCTTGTGACTGATGGTTGTGACCTTTTGAGAATATTTAAATTTTTTTAAGTGGTGAAGTAAAATATTACTATCAACAGATCATTCAGATTTCATTTTGAATGCACCTGAAGTTAGTATACTACATGCAGCTGCAGCAGCACTCTGCAGCATTGGCCTGAGTGGCCAGAAACAATAGTGAAATACACTGTAAACACTCACACTCAAATGCTACTGTGCAGATTTTCATTCTAAACCACAATTAAACAGAAGCTTAATATAACTTACAGCACAACTAAACTGGTGAGGTTTGCAAAGGCGTTGTCTGGTATGTACAGGATGCGGTTGAGAGCCAACGTCAAAGCCTGAAGGTTCGCCTGGTGCCTCAGAGAACCGACGGGCACCTCCGTCAGGTTGTTATCATCCAACCAGAGGTGGCGCAGCTGCTGAAGACTTTCAAAACTGTCATCTGGAACTGTTGTAATATGGTTGGCATCCAGGCGACTAAAAACCAGAGCAAAGTAGAAAAGCATGCCATAAATGCCTTGAAATCACCTGCCATCTTAAATTGGATTTTCTTTTTTTTTTTTAACTTTATTTATAATGAATTAATTGGGTGTAAATTGTACTGACAGTATAAAGAATCATGACTTCATTGACTGGAAATCTTTTGCACATGTCGCTGCAGACAGTATGCAGCTACATTTTGAGAACCTTTCAGACTGCAAACAGGACTCGTGCAGTCCTCTGGTCATTAACAATACTGCGTGATGCAGGTCAAGTTTTGAAGGAAAAAAAACCAAACAAAACAGACCAACTGAAATTAAAGAGGGTTACTGGTGATTTTATGAAAGGAGGAGATATAGGACTCAAAGAATCCTGAAAAGAAATGAGTGGGAGGATTCAGAAATGGTAAAGATTGTGGCTATCCCTTCCCTGCATCTAAATTGGCAAGAAAAACAGTCAGAACGGGAAAAATATTAGCAAATCACAATGTTGGCTGCTCCCTTTAGGGGTTCCCACAGCAGATTCTCCACCTCCACCTCACCCTATCCCAGTGTCCTCTTCTGTCACACCAACCCCCTCCTTCACCACACCCATTAAATCTTCTCTGAGGTCTTCCTCTTTTTGTCCTGCCTGGTAGCTCCATCTTCAATATCCTTTGCCTAATATATCCACTATTCCTCCTCTGAACATATCCAAACCATCAGCCTTGCCTCTCCAAACTGCTCACTCTGAGCTGTCCATCCTAGTGACTCCTAAAAAAAAAGATCCTAGCATCTTCAGCTTGGCCACCTCCAAATCGGTCCCCAGTTTTGTTTTCTTTTTTTGTCCTCACCACCATCTCCAAACCATACATTATAGCAGGTTTCACTACCATCTTGTAAACATTTCCTTTCATTCTTGCAGCTATCCTTTTGTCAGAAGTGCTTTAAAACTATGTGTATTCTTATTAGATTTGATTGGTAATTCTACATGTGAGGTCTCATGTCCCTGTTACCTCTGAAATTAAAGTCATTGTTTTCTCCTCAGTCATTTACACTGGGACTTCAAAAACTGCCCAGATTCGATCAAATATGGCTGCTGAATTGTAAGACGTGCTTCCAAAGGACTTCTGCTTCATTGTGTGGCACCAATCTCTGTTTACAAGCCCTGCCAAGTACGAGGCCTACATTACTGCAGTCACCACAGTGGTCTAACTCAAAGCCTTTTTTAACCGTCGCTTTTGAGAAGCAGTGAGACACCTGAACTTCTCCACAAAACTAAAATGTGGATGTTTATTTGGTAGCCATATATCGAAAGTTCCAACTGCTTCCAGACAATTGCCTCACAAAATTAACATCAAATAACAAAGCAATATTCTCACGTGGATATTCTGCCAATCAATATTTGCGTGTTCACCATTAACAATGCACCACAAATATAATATACTCCCTGCAAACTTATAAAAATTCCGATCACTAGTAGTCTTGTGGTTAAAAAATTTAAAATGTAAAAAACTGCTTTCATGTAACCAGAATTATGAATGCACAAGTGTTCTTTTCACCGTCATCGCACAACTTTCTCTCACTATCCTCCCTAACCGAGTGTCTCACCCTCCCTCAAAATTCCTCAACTGTCTGGGCTGCAAGAAAAACATACGTGATTGACATTTAGCTCTCTAAAGGCTTAATACAAACCAAGTCCTTACTCTGCCAATGCATAATACTTCAGTTACAGACCTTAAATCCCCAACAAAGAAAAGACATCTGTTAAAAAGGAAGAAGAGAGGCAGAAAAAAGAACAGGAAGGCAAAGTACATATGGAGGGATACAGAGGAGTGATTATAGCTGAAGGCACAATTTTCAGCACATTTCTTCAGCTGCATGCATTCCTCCTCTAGTCCCTGTCAAACTCAAAGGCACAGTGGTGGAACGAGGTAGCAGAAATAATCTCCATTTACATGATATGGTCTCAATGAAAATGACATTTAGTAGTTTGGAAGCAGCACATATCACGAATGATTAGAACACAATTACCAATTTTTGACAGAATATTTCAGCTTTTTTTTAAAGACTTGGAGCACACTGGCATGCTAGCATGCACATTTCTACTAAGCATGCATATGCTGAAATTTAAGAGGTACAATGTTTACAACTGTCACCATTTTAATTTAGTAGCTCAGTAAAAAAAAACATTTACCAATTAGCAATGAATAGTCAATGCAGCTTAAATACTAGACAAACTGAAAAGCAAGATATTCAGTTATTCATTCGTTGCTAAGACAATTTTGGGACTCACTCAAAACCACATGGTAGTACTGGCAATTACATGGCAATATTCCCAAAGTAATTGAGATTCATCACCTGACAATCAGGAATCTTTGTGGTAAATTTGAAAGCAATCCCTCTATTGGGTGGTTTAAGTATTTGGGGGCCAATTAATCAACACAGCAAGTGGCTACAACACAATTCCTCTCCAAATTACCAGTAAGATTCAGTGCAGCCTTTTTTGGCAGCCCAAGACTGAAATACTGAATTTGTTTCTACACGTACTTTTGGCATCTGCTGTTTGCAACCTCAAGCTAAAAGCTCAGCTTCACACTATAGACCCATTTTTGCATATATTTGTTATACAAATTTTCAGCAACAAATGTTATCTTTATTAGTAGATAAACTGTCATGCAGTACTGCTATTGCTTTATTATCAGCCATGCGAGTACCCCTCTTGAATGGGCTTGCTAATTTGGCACAAAGACACTGAATTCACTTCAGACTGTAAGTTGCATAAATACACCAAAGGTGCTTCATTACTACAGTATATATTCCAATTAGATAATTATAAGAGAACACCTATGACATCAGTATCTGTAAATTCTAGAAGAAACATGGTTATTGATTCAGACTGTCTAGTAGAAACATTGTTAGTCTATAGTAGTGATAATAACATCTTGATTGTTCACATTTTCCATAAGCAATCCAAAACAGACTGTTTATTTATCCTGTGAGATCATATCTGGTAGTTCACAACCTTTTGAAACTAATCCAATAATATATCTGAACAGTGTGGTAACACAAAGAACTATTGCAATCTCCGCAGCAGCACTGTGCACCGCTTTGCTTATGAAGCTAGCGCAGGACAGGAAGGTTCACTTGAATCCTTGAAGGCTTTTTAACTAGACAATATCCCACATGTGCTTATACATGCTGCACATGTGTTCAAGCAAATGACTTACAGAGACTGGAGAGACTGAAGGCTCTTCAGCGCTGCGTTTGGCACAGTCTTCAGCTGATTATTCTGGAGCATCCTGATGGTGAAATGGGGAAAAAAGAAAGAAAGAAAACAAAGAATTGAAGAAAGTTTGAATTCTTTTAACTCAAGTCACAAGCATTTTTCTTACTCCATGAATCCACAGATATATTCATTTCCTGAAGTTCTTGATCAAACTGCTTCACTTTGGTTATTAGTACTCCTTTTATAAAAAGAAAAGCTTCATGGAGCTTCCCCAAGCAAATACAGACAACAAACAACAAGAACGTGTCTAACAGTAATTTGAGTCTAAAGTTTGCCAAAAATTTGTAAAGGCTGACCCTAATCTGATTTGAATATTATTGCAAGCTGCCTGATCATTTGTGCCCTTATGAGTAACATGAATAAATCTTGATATGACAACGTGTCTGTTTGCAGTCTTCTATTCAAGACTTCACCTGTATATCAGCAGGACTTTGAACTTTTGGCTCAGTGCACAATCAACAGGACTGCACTTTGTCACTCCCTATGCACAAGCATACTAGGGTCTGCTGCCTGATGTAAATTATGCAGTTCTAGTTTTTAAGCAGAGAATGTATGTGGTTCTCTGTTGGGGGTTTCCACATACACAGTCATAGTTGGGGAAGGGGTGGAAAAGTGCATTTAGTTTACTCCAAGTATGTCTAGCCTGGCAGTAACTGACACTGCCACAATGTTACCACAAACTGCAATATTTACTCTCCCCCCCCAGTGTGTAAAAAACACTGTCACAGCCATAAGTGTGTCTGTGTGTTTGTGGGGGTATGTGAGTGTTGAGATTGGCAGAGAAACCACATGCTTACAGGACTTTGAGCTGATGCAGTCCGGAGAAGGCTTCGGGGTGGATGAATGACAGGTCATTTCCTGCAAGTCGTCTGGGTAAGAGAGAGTCAGACTTGTATTTAAGACATTTCTCAAATGTTCAAAAGTTGCAATAGACATTTAAGCAAAAACAGAACAGACTGTAAGAAAACTGCATTTTATTGCATTTTATTTCTGAAGCAATACATTGGGTTGAGGGCTTTTTCACATCCAGCGTCTCTACAGATCAGATTCCAGCTCTCGGGGTGAACATGGGGCCTGGAGTGTCAAAAACATGCATCTGTGCCCCTGGCCTGTTGTCACTTCATCTGTCACCCATGAGAGATTAGAGCTGTTCCTGGATATCCCCTCTTTAAATCCCTTTCTGAGCCTCCAAACCATCACTATGAAGTGCTCCTTTTAGAGAGCGAAAAATAATTCACCTCTCTGAGGCTCGCACAAGGAGAGTTATTCCCTTTGAACAGTGTTGCTGTGTAACATTTATCATCAGACAGCTGCTTCAGTGCGTTTATGAATAATTTGAGGCTGAGGGGACAACTCCCTTTCCTGTTGGAAACAGGAAAGATATAGGAAATATGGATGTAAATAAGCATGGGACACACTGACTGGGATACAGAGCGCAAGTATCCTATCTAGCCTGAGAGATTAGCAGCAGATTTATCACTCTGCAATATGAGTCAGGCCAGGCTAAATTCCCTGCAACAAGAGCTGCAGGGTGTGAGCGTAAGAATCAAGGCTGAGTGTGTTAGAAGACAGTTTATCTAACTAAAATTGGTCTTTCTTTGCATGTCACGTGTTCTCATTTATTTGGGAGTTAGTGCACTGCATTTTCTAGCAAAAGTAAAAACAGAAGCAGGTCTTTAGTGAAGTTAGGGAAATGGCTGTTCTGTAAGTATACTGCATATTACTGGTACACTGTAAATCCAAATGCTCAAATTAAAAAAAGTGTGATCGGAAAGTTCTTAAACTTCAGCCATAAAAAGCACAATTGTTTCAAATTTGGCCACTCTCCTCCCTCAAGGTCTTTTCCATGCGAAGCATGGCATCTCTGCCAGCACTGGTGCAAATTTTGGATCAGAGCCTGTGGAGTCTCATTCTGATCACCTGCATGTTTACGTTTGCTTTGGCTCTCAAACTCATTCAGAGAACAACTTTTAAAATCTGTGTCAAGCTGACTGGATCTTCGTGCCGATCATCAGGGGGGATGCAAGCTGGGTCTCTGGATCCACGGAGCAAACAGACTGGGGGCTTCTTGCCTGATCATTCACAGAGATGCACACGAGAAATTGGACTCCCCCAGGAAAGTCCTGAGGTGTCTGAGGCAGAGAACTAATCAGGAAGGGATGAT
>VUQK01002990.1:21579-33347 GCA_015106715.1 Bujurquina vittata | reverse complement strand
GTAAGAAAAAATAAAAAGAAGGACACGCAGGAGGGGGGGGGGGGGGGGGGGGCTTAATATAGGGTGCAATCGCAAAGCTCCACCAATCAGTCCCGAAAAAACAAAAAAGTCACAGGGTGCCAAATCTGACATGTAGGTGATGAATGAAGAAAGATTATATTGAGCTGGTGCACAGTGCAATTTTCAATGCACTCCATGTTTGAGGTCCTAGTTGAAATTTCAGAGCACACAGTAAAACTAGCCCTAACAGGACATCCAGCAGCACTGCAAGTGGTCCAAAGCTGCACAAGAGGATGACTTTAAGGGAAAACTGACTAAATCTGGCATTGTTTTTGATTTTCATAGGCCGATTCCCATAACTTGAAGATCACACTACATACTAAGTCGTTCATGACGGTTACATTATACAAGGAAAATTATAATTTTCATTCAGTGTGTTTTCACACTGGCCCATGTCAACAGCAAAAGCAGGCTTTGTCACAAGGTCCGGGAGACACTACTGAGCAGAAAATGCAAATCATTCTTCCTTTTCCAGTCATACACTGCCAAAACACATAATCCAAGCAGAATGCATGAAATTTGAATGATTTCTTCCTGAATTCTATCCACAAAAGCCTCTTTGTGTCTGGTTGCTAACATAAAAAAAACACAGATTAAAATAAGGAGTTTGGGCACTGGGAGGAGAATTAGACTAGACTGGAGAAAACTGCCTAAAGAGTGGGAATGACTGCAGGGCAGCGTCACTGCTCAGAAGATAACAGACAACCACAACGTTAGAGATGATATGCCAGAAAAATCAAATTGGTTATGCAGACTTAAACACACAATGATGGGCTTTAAATTCAATTCCCATGGCAAACCAAGAATAAACAGTGATTGTGGATTTCCTTTTCCTGTGTTATTTATAATTTCTCTTTTTTAATGTTACAAAAACATGCACCTGCACCTCATGATGTGAGAAACACGATGTGATAATGCTGTAATTTCAGAAGGAATTAAACATTCAATGTGAATATCAAAAGTATTAAAACAAATATCTTAACTTTGATGGTGCCACCTATGAATTATTTATTACTACTGTTTTCAAAGATAATTTTCCTTTACCATATAAGTCAACCTACTAAGGATTTTGAATCCTACATAAACATTTAAAACACATTATTATGTATCATCCAGAGGACGACCGTGTTTATGAAAAAGCAGAAACACTGCGAAACACTAGGCTCTTTGACAGCTTTGATCATTTCTAGCTGTGGCCCAATCATGACATTTTTAGACTGCTTCAAAGAGTGGTGTGAAAATGAATTATGTTTTAGCTCAGGCCGCAAATAATGACTTCTGCCATTACTGAACAATCATCTGACTAATTTCTGAATTTATTAATAAACTGTCAAATATTAATGAAGAAGATGGCTTAAGTCTTCAGATGTTCAGCTTATTACCATAAATGCTTAAAAAACAGCACTCAGCAGGAGAGCTTCAGAAATTACCTAAATGATTAACTAATGATTATTAAAAGAGGTTCCAATTGTGTCCAAACTTTAATATAGGCCACTAATTACAAGAAGGCTAATCCACTCAGTAATGTCACTTTTCAGTAAACCTTTGAATCTTCCATTTCACTAGTCATGATACTAATACTCAAGCATCCAAAAAGAAACCACTCAGTCTGTATCATCAGAAAACCAACTACCTGTTCAGTTCTTACTGAATTGCAAACACCTCTACATTTTGGATCTTTGTAACTTAACAGTTCAGGATAACTAGGGCAAAGGTCATTTTTCCTCTGCTCAATTCATTTCACATTTGAATGTAAACACTGACAGGTAACTGGCTCACAAGTATACTTATGGCACACTTCCACTCAGCCGCTCATCTTCTTGAATAAGCACATTCCTCACATACTTGGACAAAAGTGAAAAAGCAGCTAGGCTTTTAAGTGTCTAGCAGAGAGGTTTTACTGCCATTTGCCACAGCCTCATGTGCATGTGAGCTTCAATGTAGAGATACCTGGTGAGTCAGTCATGGAGAACACAGAGGAACTCTAAAGCAGAAGAGAAACCAAACAACAGACAGTGCAGGAAGGCATAATCTTCAACTGTGTGTGAGAATAAAAGTCGTGTCAGGACATCCAATGAATTCTGTTAACATGAGTCAGGAGAGGGCCGAGTGTTCACTAACAACATCTCTAAGCGCCTTAATTATTTATCAATACCAGGGCAAGTCTAGCAAAATGTTTGCTTATGAAAAAGAATTATTTTGAAAATGCAAAGGACAATAAAACCTCGTGATGGTGCTTATTAAATGAAGGAGGATAGGGTTGAACAGAAGTTAACTAGACTGTAGTGAAGATGATGATACTCAGTGGGGAAAATAGAAGACAGGGTGTAGAAAGCAAACCGTCAACTGACATGTTAGCAAAACTACATAATGACAATGATACACTGCCCCACCACAATGTAGTGAATAAAGAAATCTTTTTGTTTTTCCCCCCAGGTGTATTTTACACATTCTGTTACACAAATATTACAGATGACAAATTTATTTCTTTAAATGTATCGAATTTTGTAGAGGGGCTGTATGACAACACCACTGTTGACGTGGACGATGTACTGTGACTTATTCTGAGATTCCTGCTTCTAATAAATAACACAGCATCAGAGTAAAGGTGTTTGGTTCAGAGCCCACTCCACCCACTACATGTGTACACACCAACAGAACAGAGTGTTTTTTTATTTATAGATTTAAAGGATTTCACTTTCCACAAAAGGTATCCGTGGTCCTGAGCAAACATCCTCTTCACACTTCCCTTTCTGAGAATTTCTTACACGGCTCAGAAAGAAGATAATGTACAGCAAATATGTGAGGTTTACGGGTGACCTTTCCCAGCATTTTTTCCTGAACCTCCTCAATACTTTCTGAAGAAGTAAAAGTTGACTGTTCACTGTAGATTTAGCCAATTTAACTAGTACACAGTTTATTAACATGTAAGGACAACTTAAATGCAACTTAAAATGCAGAAAGAATAGAAGTAAACATCACTGCTATGAGTTGCACATTTTGACCAACAAATTTGAAACAACTGTAGTTGAGGAGTTGAAGTTGTGCAGAGTGAAGAAAACAAGTGAACCTTGGTCAAGTATTCTGTAGAGGAATAAAGTCCAGTCAGAGCTGTGTAACACTTAATTATTAGAAATCACTTCAACAGAAAATGACTACTGACGCTTCTAATTAACAAGCATAATTAGGTAAGTAATGTGGGAGATATTAGCTTCAGGACATGAAGACTGCAACTCTAGTTATTGTCCAGGTGCTAAGACTTTTCTGTACATCCCAAACACGTGTATATGTTCGTTGTAATTTGTTTACTTTTTGTCATTTCGCTCGATCTTGTACGACAAACGTCACGTTTTTCAATTAGCAACGAGCAAGCTGGATTTTAATCTAAATCAACTGGCTTAATTCCGTGTAATCTACGAGTAATTACTACAATAATGTTGGACAAAACTCGACAGATGATTTATTCGAGGCCATAAAGATGTACCCCTCACACCCGATGTTTGAATAATCGCGTTAAAAGACAGCATGCTATGATATCCTAAGGCCTCACAAGCCTTAACCTTACAAATACAATGTCTCAATGGCTATGTTTTTAGGCTACAACTTTAGGCATCCTTCCCACCGTCACTGTGAGTAGGTGAAATGCACATCTGACACAAAACCTGAATAAAACTTTTGAATTTCCAAAGTGCCGTGCATGTTCGTGTTTACAGTGTCCTTGATTTGATGCTGTTTTCCACTGCTGAGATTCGGCCAAGCAGCCGACAGATCGAGATGGGTTGTGTTAATATATGTAAACGTCTGCTACATTAACTTGTAGTAGACAACCACCGGACGACCCGAGAATTCTTTCAATTCAACAATATAACCAGTATTTGTCAGCTAAATGCTATGAAGGAAACTGGAACAAGGGACACCCAAGCGTCACACTACTTACAGTAAAGAAGAACTTGTGGATGCGCTGATTTGGAGGTCGACCACAGTGAGCAGCCAGGTGAACTGGCTAATTTTGTAGTAGCCTGCTAATGTTAACCAAGTTAAACTCGGCTAACATTTGCCAGCCTGACAAGCTAATGATGAGCTAGCCCAATAGCTACGTTAGCTTAGCTTTAGGCTGCAAGCTCCTGGGTGGACCAAATGTGAACAACAATACGCGTTACCATAAATTCAGTTACTTACCAAAAGTAATTAGTCCGTGCTAGTTGTTCCCAGCTTCTCTAAACACAGCTAATCATAAGATTCCTCGAGTCAGAAGTGTTTGTCGGTGGCTAGCGGTTCCACACTGGCTTCTTCATGAGCGGACGCTGCTGTCATTTACTGTCATCACGAGGAGACTTGCGCGAGGCGCATGCGCAAAGGGAAACCATTGCACCGTTAACGACAGATTTCACAAAATACAAACCATGCATAAACGTTTTTGGTAAAATTTGAGTTTTTAAACGTCAAAGTTCCATCAAAGTTTAAACGGGCACACACCATAACCGAACTAGTTAGTTTTTTTATACACACACTTTACATCCCTTTATAGATAACTAACTTTTTAGATAAATTTTCTATGGATATATGGAAGCATTTCTATTATATTTCTATTATATTTATTATATTATATTTACATAAATGTTCATCTTTTTAATAAACACGTTTTTACATCGAATACGGAAATCCCTGAGATTAAATCTGTCTGGAACCTTTTTCATATGTTTTTTGCTTTATTGTTCTTTGGTGATGTTTTGCTTTATTTTTTTTTTGTAAAAGCAAAATTTGATGTAAATTACCGCCGCCATAAAACTGCATATGAGGCATAATATTGTCAAAAGAGACATATGAGGCTTCCATCTAATCAGAGCTATTAAAAAAGAAAGAAAAAGAAAAAACAATAAGCATTTCTTAGTTACTTATAAATATTTCTCAAAACTAAAACTCTTAGTGACGAAGATGCATTTTTACAAAACAGGACGTAAACAACTACAGTTAACCAAAAAGCTGCAAGTCAGTTGTCAAAATGAAGTCATTTTGTCAAGCTTTATAAATATGCTTTACAGTATTTATATTCAGGATTTATGCCTGCAAGTTAACTGGACATGTACCATTGGTTGAGCACTGTACAACTGGATTTCTTTTAGATTCTGGAGGCAATGCAGAGCCAGCCCAAGACTTTATGGGGCCTTGAGGAGAATTTGATTTGGGGCCCCCACCCATCAGCCATTAATATTAACAATATATTGTCCATGCTTGATCGTTTTTTACATTATACATGTAGTATGCTAGAAAGAAATCACATAAAAAGCAGTCAATGCACTTTTAAAATTATTTAAAATTTTTAAAAATATGCAAAATGGCAGAACAGTCAGAAGAAAGCCCTTTGCGGTGTGCATGAGCGAGCCTCCAGCTCTGACAGTAAAAATAATTAAACAAGCAAAATTAAGTTGTCACTGTGTTACCACACAATATACTGTATATATAGCCAAATGTACTCACCCATCCAAATCACTGAATTCAGATGTGTCCAAACATTTCAATAGCCACAGGTGCCAATAGCCATAGGTGTGTAAAACCAAGTACCCATGCAGACTGCTTCTACAAACATTTGTGAAAGAATGGGTTGCTCTCAGATGCTCAGTGAATTCAAGCATGGTATCATGACAGGATGCCACCAGTGCAATGCAACAAGTCCAGTTATGAACTTTCCTTGCTACTGAATATTACACAGTCAACTGTAAGTGGTATTATAGCAAAGTGGATGAAACTGAGGCCTGAAGAAAGCTTTTACTGTCATTGCTCTAGAGTACAACGAAATTGAGCAGCAATCCTCATGGTACCGAAAACACAATAAAAACATACAAAAGACTCACACAAAAATACTGCACTCCATAAGCGCCTGGTGGTACAAATGAACTAGCTGTAATAGATAAGGCACACCCAGAATGCCAGACCAAGGACCCCCAGAAGGGTCCCAGAAGAGATCGGTCCCTTCTGAGGGTCCTCGGAACTGTCTGCTAGGAAAGTTTGCAACTGCGAAGTAACTGCAGAGAGTAAGGCAAGTCCTGAGGAGTCAGCTGAAGGAGGCTGAGGACTAGTGAGTGTCAGAACTGCTATCCTGGATGAAACATGAGCAAAGTTCCATGATTACATCAGGAAGATGGACACAAAGGATCGTGTGCTTAGTGAATACATCAGGCAGCAGAAATCTGAGAAAGAGAGAAGCAAGAACAGGAACCATCGTGGTAGGACAGGTCCCTACACGGCCTGTACCACCAACAGATAGAAAAAGTGGCTGATATTGAAAAATCCTACCAATGGCTGAACAAAGCTGGACTGGCAAGAGCCCAGGTGCAAGCTGTGCAGAGATGCCCCTGAGACAATCCAGCACGTAACAGCAGGGTGCAAGATGGTAGCAGGCAGGGCTTACATGCAACACCATAACCAAGTGGCTGGTATTTTATATAGGAAGATCTGGCCTGGAAGTCCCGAGGTCAGAATGGGATAGGCCCCAAGGGTCGTTGAGAACGTCCAATATAAGATCCTGTGGGACTTCCAGATATAGACATACAAACTGGTAATAGCAGTTTACCAAACACAAACAGAGGAGGGCAAGCAGAGGAAGAAGGTCATAGTGATAGATTTAGCAATACCAAGTGATGGCAACATAAGGAAAAAGGAACGCAAGAAGCTTGAGAAATGCCAAGGGCCGAGAGAAGAGCTAGAGAGGATGTGGAAGTTGAGGTAACCATGGTACCCGTAGTAATCGAAACACTCGGAGATAATGACCCACAACCTGGGAGAGTGGCTCCGGCAGATTCCAGGAATGATATCCAAGATCTCTGTCCAGAAGAGCACAGTCCTAGGAACAGCTTGATATTGCACAGGACTCTGGTAGAGTAACAGAGGACAAAGACTGCCCACAGGGTATGTGGGTAATTTAATTTATAGACATTATTTAATTTTAAATGCTAATAAAAACATGTTTTTAACCTTAAAATACAGCTCTTGACTCTATTTGACTGTGGGGATGAGCAGACTAGTGCTTAGAATTCCACATAATTGATCACAATAGAAATACTAGTAAATTTTTTGGTTCCAGGAAGTGTAATTGTTCAAATAACATATTTTTTTTAACATAGAAATAAACTGAAACCCTAAAGTTCGAGTCAAGCGTAATATTTCTGTAAAGGCTAGTGACAGAAAAGCAGACATTTCTAGAAGTAACGTAAAAATCAGGTTTTTTAAGAAAGCTGCAGAAACTTGTGTTTCTTTCCTAATGAACACATTTTTGCATAGTTTTATGCACTTCTTTGATATTTTCAAATATCTGCAATTACCCAAGTGGTTACACCTTGTCCCATTTGAAAATTTTGATTGTGAAAATTTTAATTCCTCTTTGTCAAGAGAGAACTTTGGGAGAAGTAATAAACTCACCAAATTATTTTGAGACGTCATAATAGGCATCTATATCTGTGAGCAACGATTCATGAATAAAATGTTTAGTTATAAAACAAGAGTACGCACAAATTGCCTCTTAGTTGTAACACACAGATTTGGGCTTGTTGGGCAATATTTATGGTTCTGATCAGTTTTGCAGACTGTGGATGCTCCTTTTATTCATATTCTTAAGCCAAAACAAATACACACAAACACTGAGATTCTGACATGATCAGACAACTTTCTGGACCCTAACAAATCAAAGAATTGCTGTTTTCTTTTTCTTCCTGGTTTTAGGACCTTTAGGGTTGGACCTAGGATGTCAAAGGAGTTTCAGAAGGGGATTCCTTCTGTCGTAGATCTGTTTTAATAGCCCAAATGTTTTTGTTCTTTATACACACACACCAAATATCATTTTATGGATAACTGGAAAAAATATAAATTTGTTTTTTTGTTTGTTTGTTTTGTTTTGTTTTAGGAGTTTTTTATGTTCTAGTGCTGAGGTAGGCAACGCTCATACAGATTGCCATGCCCCCCTCTAACCTGCAGATGTCACTGTTGAGCCGTTTTAAACAAAATACTTTCCAAAAAAACACATCAATTTTATTTAATAAATGATCTATTTCACTCAGTTGCTGTTTTTTTTAAAATATTTAATGTTCCTCTTTTCTCTTGAAGGATTGCAGAGGCGTAAACCCCTCCCCTGTTGGCAGAAAAACAACATATTTTGATGTAACACTCAAGCTACTATCAGAAGCAATTTTCTGCTTCTTGTCAGTTCTTCATTTCAACAGGAATCTTTTTCTCACCAGTGTCATTATAAAAATTTGCACCTGATATCATATTATGTTTATCCATAGCAGTGATTGTCATGTAGGTTCTTTAGAAATATATAGGAGAAAATGATAAACACGACCAACAATACTGACAAAAGAAAAACAACAATAAATGAAGGACATCAGCACATACTGATTGACTACTGGAAGCATCCACTCAGATCACATTTTGCCTCCTATAACATTAAGACGCAACCAGGCTAAGGTTAGTCTAATTTACCAGTCAGATCAACCTCAGGGGTTTGGATGAATTAGCCAAACTTTTTCATTAGTTGGCTTGCAATAATATTAATAACAGTAATCAAAATTGTTTTTATGATACTTACCAAAAATCAGTGTTATAAAATGCTTTACAAAAACACATTATATACAGAATAAAATGCAATCATAAAAAACAATAAATAATGACTTTCAAGCATCAGAATCATGAAGAAAAGTGATTTAAGTGACTTTGAGCGTGGCATGGTTGTTGGTGCCAGATGGGCTGGTCTGAGTAGTTCACAAACTGTTGATCTACTTGGATTTTCCTACACAAGCATCTTTAGGGTTTTGATGGTTGTGTGGGTCTTCTGCAAATTCTGCAGTCTTTTTCAAATTGGTGAGCCTCTGCCCGTCTTTACCTGTGAGAAACTCTTCTTCTCTCAGATTTTTTTAATACCCAATCATGTTATTGACCCGTTGGCTACAATGTTCCTCCAACTGTTTCTTTTTAGTACCACTTATTTTTCCAACTTTTTGGTGCCCGTGTCCTAACTTTTTGAGATGTGCTTCTGCCATCAAACTCAAAGTGAACTAATATTTTTCATGAAGTAGTCAAATTTCTCAATTTAAACATCTGATATGTTTTCTGTGTTCTATTTTGAAATAAACTGTTGACTCACAGAGTTTACCTGGGGTTTTATGGGGCCTTGAGCAGAATTTGATTTGAGACCCCCACCCCCAGTTAAACCCATCACCAAACACCCACCTCAGCACCCCCCAATATTAATTATATATTGTCCATGCCTGATCATATGTGCATTAGAATCTAACACAACCATTATTGTGGCTTACTATTGTAAGACAGAAAGAAATCAAATAACCCAGCAGGCAATGAATTTTTAAAACAAGTTAACAGTTTTAATATTTTTGAAATGTGCAAAAGGGCAGAACAGTTACAGAGAATTTAACATAAATCTACATCTGTTATACATCTGTTTTTTTCCCCAGCCCCAGAAGAATAAATTATTTTTTGAGACGTGTTGTGATCTACTTGCAAATATTAAGTGTGCATGAAGGTGACCCCAGCACTGACATGATGACTTACACTATAAAATAATGCTAGAAAATGTTGCCTACTTTGACCACACAAAACAGTGCTGTTATAATTTGAACCATTAAAAGTTCAACTTGTTGACAGCAGGGCTTAGTCTTTAAGTGCAAAAACATTTGCATCTGGTAACAAAGAATGACAAGCGTGCTTTAGGTTGATCAGAAGTAACACGTCTACAGATTGATGGAAATGCAGCTGCTGTGTTTGCTTCTCTACTCATATTTTAACGTTTTTGTTTTTGTAGGGCGATCCTAGACAAACACAATATGATTTTGAATATTTCTTCAAGCTGAAGCTTACTTGGCTTGTTCTTAGTTTTCCAGATATTGCAACTTTGCTGGATGTGGATGCTGCACAGTGCTAAGATCTTATAGTATTATTATCTATTGGTGACAATTTATACAGAAAAAATAGTAATTATGCCAACACTGTCAGTGCAGACTTACCAGAAACTCATTTAGAACTTAATTTCTTTGGAATAGTTAGAGCTGCAGTATTTTGCATTCATATTCATATAAGTCATTTATCTTAACTTTCTCTCCTGAAACTGTACTGCAGTAAAACAGCATGCAGTTAGATAGATTTGGTGGTGTAATACATACATTTCTCCACAAGGTGACACTCACATTTCAGGCAACACAAACCTTTGACTAAGCAACACAGCAAAGTGAATCAGATATGTCCTAGCACATTCAAATTACACTATGACTGAATTCCCATGCATCATCAGAAACTAAATCTTACATTTCTGTTTAAAAGGACCTGGTCTTCAGGGGTCAGTGTCATTAGAGCTGTATTTAAACCATCTTTATCAGTGCCTTTATATGAAGTAGAAGGGAGAAATTCAAAGCCATGAGGTCACTTGTTTACTTCCATTTATTATAGAGTCATATATATGTTATAAACATCACAAAATAGAAACTTGAGGAAGGTCTTGAACAAAGATATCATCAAGTAAAAGGGCAACCTTAGATTAGTCAACAATGGCATTGGAAGCAGGCTTATCATCTGGGGTGATGCAGCGTTGTTAGGAACATTCTTAACTTGTAATTTATGTTAAGTGCAAATAGGCTTTGCAGCTCTTGGCTGAAAGGAATTACTCGGTATTTATAATAAAATAGGATTTTACAATATAGATGTTAAGGTTGCTCTTTTATTGCATACGATTTAATTAGGAACAGACTGTGGCATTAGTTACAATAAGGTCTCAAGTTCATGATGTTCAAATGATCTAATATTCAATATATATATATAATATACCTCTTACATTTCTATGCATCAAATGGTATCTCATTAACATAATAAATTTAATCATAAGTATATCAATATTAAAATACCTTAAATATAAATAACATGCTTTGAGCAAAATAATTATTCATTTACAATGGTAGTTTAAACAACCTAATTCTATAGCTGTAAAGCCTTTAGAAATAGCTAAACCCTATACATTGCTTTGTGTCAAATGCATTATTTTTTTTGTTTTGTTTTCGACTGAAGGCCACTTTCAAACAAAGCAATTTATACAAGAATGACATCAATTCTTTTCACAAGATGAAATAACTTCCAACTAAATCCTGAATGAAGTGGGAAAACAATGGGTGGTCTGATTGTACTCCTTCATCTCTGAAACAATGACTAATATAATAATAAAAAAAAACCCACACATCTACAGCATATCAAGGAAATAATACTCAAATACTAATAAACAACAGTTGTAATCTTACAACCACTGTAACAAGATATAAATATATGATTTAACATTTGTTGAAGAAATTAATAGTGGACGACTGTTACGATATGAAACCTGGCTTTGCACACTATTATGTGTAGGCAATGAAATGTGCACTTAATAAATACTGTGTGCTTCATAAATTGTACGCAGAAACTGCACAATCATACATGTTCACATCTTAAACACCTGGATAACTGGAGTTTGCAGAGTCTACATGCAGGCTATTAACTGTTTAACTGTTCTGTGGGCAACAGGATCAAAACAAGCCAAAAAACAACATGTCACAATTGTGTGTTTACTGGTATGTATGTGTGCAAGTTTTGTGTATCTGTGGCAACAGACAGAAGTGAGAGAGAGAGAGAGAGAGAGAGAGACAGAGAGAGAGAGAGACAGAGAGAGAGAGAGAGAC
>VUQK01002989.1:31314-44251 GCA_015106715.1 Bujurquina vittata | reverse complement strand
GTAAGTAAACCTATAATCTGTGTTATTATTGGTTCACTTACAGCGCTGGCCAGGAGCTAATCCTTCAGCGAGACTGGTCGTTGTTGTTTTCAGGGTTTAGTTAGGTAACAGAGGCCCTTCTCCTCCCTCGGTGTCCCTCGTCCATTCACACAGCCCCGTTCCTCTGTGTGCTGCTGTCCACTGCAACCCGCTGCTTATAATAGCCTCTGCTTGACTCAGCCATTAATACACACATATGTGGTGCACAGCATCTGAGGCATGTTTCCTTGTTGCCAGCATAAAGGGCTGTGAGAGTGAGAGTGTCACTTGGACTTGCTCTTCAGAGTGTTTGCATTGTGTGCTGCTGTTTTAAGGAAACTTGTGTGTCCCAGATTATATATTACACTATTGTTCATTTAAAAAGTAATGGAAACCAAAAAGACAGATCAACAGAGAGGCAAAAAAAACGGTATATATTTGTGTTATTGTATGAACTTCCTGTCAAAATAAAGCTAGAAACAATAAATAAATAATTCCTGTTGTCACCAGTCGAAGTGGGATTAATTCTATTAACTTTTATTGCTGGGTTATGGAATGCATAATAAAGTGTCAGATTTTCATACAAATATTATACACGTGACTACGCCTATTTTTCATTTTCCCAAATATCTTCTTACTAGAAATTACTCTTCTTGCTCTTGTTCATCAAACTGTGAACGCACGGAAACATTTCATTAATCAGTTTCCTCCGGTGGAGGGCGGCAGTGAGCAGTTATCGCGAGAGCCCGTTGGAGCGCCTGTGTGTGTGTTTGCGCTCCCTCTGCTTTCCCCCTCACTCCATTGGGAAAGAAGAAAATAAACCCATTGCTGCTAACCAGGCTAGTTATGGAACCAAGCCCTAAATACTTGTTTTGGCATCCGTGACTGGCCGAGAGGTGCGCGCCCTGCATTCTGCGTTTCCACCTGGGAGGAAGGCACATGAAGCTTTTGGATTTTTTGGACCGACTCCTTTTCTTTGAAAAGTTGAATACGCCAGCAGGGAAGGATTTCATTAGCTAGGCTATCTCTGTGTTAGCTAACTGGGCTAGCTTAGCAAGGGAGCACTGGATGAACTTCGCATGGACCGACCGCTCCGGACGGGATAGCAGCCTCCTGTCTGCCTGCGAGCTTTCTTTTCAGTCGGCTCTTTCTCATGGGAGTGTGTTGTCACTTTAATGACATCGTTTTCCCGGAGCCTGAAGACGATTACTGCGTACCAATGTTGCTTTTGCGGCTCACGCCATCACGTTATTGATCTGGAAACCCACTGGAAAGCTAACAGGATATTAGCCACCTTCTCTCCGCTCCGCTTTGTGGTTGCAGGCCATGGACTGAAAAGCATTCATCACTGAAGGAAGAGAAGGCTGGCTTGATGGCAGCTAATTATTTATTGGGAGGCAGCAATTGGATACAGCTAAAGAGATAAAAGAAGCTTTGAACGTCGTCCCAGAACAGCTAGACTCTTAGCTTGGTATTTTCTTTTTTTTCTCCCGTTTTAACTCGACAATGCCCCGGTGTGCCCGAGCTTTTTCCAAATTAGGATAGAATAGACGCACAAGAGAACAGTGGGATTACAGTCCTCAGCTTCTCCAGAGAAATCATTCCAAAAAAGTTTGTTTTAAAAAATAAATAAATTAAGTGGTGAAATATAATGTCTGTCGCTAAAGAAACTCCTTGTAGGAAATTCCAGGCAAACTTCTTCAACAAAAGTAAATGTCAGAACTGCTTCAAACCGCGGGAGCTGCATCTACTGACGGATCAGGATTTGACCCAGGTAAGCCGAAAACCTTCAAAAGCTTTTTGTGCCAAACTTTGTCAAATGGAAAAATGTCACTGGTGACTGTCTGATCAGGGTTTGGAGAATGGAGGCTGACAGCTTCAGGCTGTATTGTGTTATATTTAAATGAGAAAAGGTTGCCACAGCCTCCTTGATGAGTTGGGCTGATTTATAACGATCACGTCAATAAAGAGAGAGCCTCTCTCCGTCTGGGGTGCGATCAGGCTTTTAAGCACTTGTCAGACAGCATTAAAGTTACAGATATGTGTGGAGAAAGTTGGGGTCGAGTGTGTTTTTTGGCTGAATCACAAGAACTCTGTGGTTTCTTTACTACCTTTTAATACAGACAGGTGACAAAGGGGAAAAAGATTAACCTTTAACTTTTGGTGTCTGTGGGGGTCATTCTGCTGAGTCCACTTGCTCCCCTAGAGGGAAGGGTCATCCATCCTCAGGCGCAGGGAGTAGCCATGAGTATGAAAATGATGCGCTATGGCAGTAGAGTTGTGCTGGTATTGGTCAAGATCAGCCTTGTCTGTTACCATATCTTAATTGGTAATAAATATTGGCATTAACACTGGCTAACAATTAAATTCACATCTGTGCATCCCAAAGATGCTCAGTTTTTTAATCACAATTGTTTTGGTCAGTGATTGTAGTCTTGATTATTTGCAACCTTTGTTCACTTAAAATGTTTTATTGTTTTAAAAATGTATGTGATGATCTTGAACTTTAAATACAGCCTAATTGAAATTAAAAGGCAGTAAACAAAAAAGAGGTGGAGGTGGTTGGGGACACAGGATCATCGTGCAGGGAGTTGAGTCCAGATGGGTGTATTTGCCCTTTAAGCCAGTCTGAGAGCCAACAGCCAAACCTTGACTGTGTGCAGACGAGATGAGGGACTCGGCAACAAAGGCAGTAATAATCCTTCCACAGGTTCACCTTTGCAAACCCTTTATGACTTTTGGACTCAGGCTTCTTTCTGTGATCTTGTCTCATGATGAACTAAACAATGAGTGGCTTCAAGCTTTTAGGAAGGAAAACACACAGTGATGCAAAGCAGATGGCTGCACTTGATTTTAACACAAGACAAAACAGTAACTTTGTAGCAAATATACCCCCCACAAAGAAAATAGTCTTGTCCTGATTGCCTAGTTTACATAATTTTTGGAAGCCAAAATGTTAATTTAACTAAAGATTTGATTAATAACTTAGTGGCTAGTCCAGTTTGCATTTGTCCTGTTCCTGGACCAGCTCACAATTACTAGGTTGTGTCACTAGCAGCTCTTAAATTTCACAGGAAGAAAATCATAGTGGACAGAATCTGTCTGCCAGTCATTGGTGATTTTTTTTAAGGTACCCCTTTACTTAACCTTTGGTAACTTCATTTTGGGGTGCAGTGTTGTAACCACAGTACCTTGATTGCTTTCCAGATTTGGCATCTGCACTGTGTTAGTGGAAAAAGGTTATGTCACACTTTACCCTTAATATTTTGTAGAAATTCTCAAAAACCACAGGTTTGTACTTCAGTTAAAAAAAACAGAACAGGAATAACAAAAAAAACCAAGCCTGGACAATAAGAATAAAAAACAAGTCCATGTTCACGCTTTGCTTGTACGATCATTAAACGTTACAGTGGTTATAGCTCCACACGGGTATCATGGAGTGGATGGTGAGACTGCATTCAGCTGTGATCATATCACGAGCTAGTTTTTTTTAGTCCCTCTCACTCAGATCATTAGTTTAGTCTCTGTTGTATCCTGTAATTGATCCCAGATGATGAGGCCCAGATGGGCCCGTGGACGTGGCTTAAGAGCCATAACAGCAACGTCAGCATCTTCTTCTGTTCTGCAAGTGGGGTGGGGGGGGCACACTTTTTTTTTTTCTTCAAAAGAGTTTATTAGATGTTAACCCTTCAGACACTCGAGTCTGGACGGATTGGGTAACGGTTACATCACTTCCTCTAATCTCCCTGTGACCTGGCCCACACTCTCTCCCACAGCCCCCATGACGACACAGGGAACCAGAGAGGCTTACTTCTCTGGCATTATAGAAAGATCCTCAATCAGTCTTCGCTCATCAGTGTTGTCCTAGTCGCCCACAGGCTTTGGGAAATGTCTTCAGTCTGTCAGCTATCCAAACAGTTTGTAGTTGCACGAGTGCGTGTTGTAAGGCTTCTATCTGGTTCTCAAACCAGTTATCTGTGTGCATCAGACACCAGGCCATTGCTGGCATACAGCTGCACTATGTAACACCCCTTAAACAGTGTTAAACTTCTGGGTCTTGTTCAGCAGGTCCAAGATAAGGGTTAGGAGTTATACAAATGTTCCCAGTGACACTGATCCAGGCTGAGACTGAGGGGATAAACTCAACAACCCAGTGAAAAGAAGGCTCCACTAAAGCTGTGTAATGCTGTTCAAACACCATGGCCAGTTGATTTAGCTAATTGAATTTCAGTCCTAAATTAAATAGAAGTTATTCAGAGCTCAAAGGGAGCTGAAGATGGCAAATTTAGCTTTAAAACACACCGTCAGCATTGAAAAGTTATGCAAAGGGAAGAGAGCTCAATGTCTGAAGGATGGTGTCCAGTGTAAACAGTCTCTCTGTTCACGCTGTTGGATTAAAAGGTGGGCTGGAGGGGGGAGCGTGCTTCATATTCTTTTGTTACAGTTGACATGCACCGAAGGAGTTTGAGTGTCCCCCAACAGGGTCCCCGTCTTTTGTCAGCGTTCGCTCAGTCACTTTGTGTTCACATATTAGTGGAGCTGCTGGGCAGAACTGGTGGTCTCCTCCCGTTGAAGAAAAGTGATCGTGCTTTCAGGGAGAGGTGGTGGGAGGCAAGACAGTGATGGAGGATGCAGTCAGGTGAAAGTTTACACACACACGTGGGAGACCCGGAGAAAGAAGGGCTGGGATGTGTTGGGACTTGAGGAGTGGGAGCAGGAGTTACAGGGAGAGAAAGGAAGTGCGGGGTTGGGAAATTTGAGTAGTTTCCCACCGGCAGCTGCTCAACATCCCACTATTTGAGGTTATGAGCGAGCTTATGAGTTTAACACGTACCAAATGTTCCAACGCAATTACTAACTGCAGGCTGCACTCCACGCCCAAGAGGCCGGAGATCATATCCACGGTTCTGTCAGCTCTGTTAGGCTCTTTTGTGTGGAGGATCACTGCTGTGATAATGAGATAACTTTCACATGGGTCCCCTGCTGTCACACCCACATGCATTTGTTTTTGTCAGCACCAAGCTCGGACAGAATAAACTTGCTCCTCAGATTTGCAGTTAGAACTATCACTGGTTTTTGGGTTGCACTAAAGGAGCTCTGTTCAGTTGACCAATCAATTCGCTCGATGTGTTTTACTTGCCTCAGGCGATCGGGCCGTAGCTTATGTGGAAGCCTGAAAACTACCAGCTCTGGGTTAATGGAAACTAGTGTTAGCTATTGAATCTACTCTCACTGATAGATGCACAGGGAGGGAAAAAAAGGAAGTTCAAATGGCAGTGACACTTTCCCTCTCGCCTCCTTTCCTCAAATTTTCATTGTTTTGCTGTATAGAAGAAAATTATACAGCTCAATGTTATAACTTCCTCTGCCTCTGAAATTAAGCATCTGTTGGGTGGTTCAGCTGCAACTCAGGAGCAAGCTCTGTGAAAGACGAGCTCGCCTGTAATCAGACTTACTAGAGTTTGGAGTTAGCTGGTCCAGCTGTGGTTTTAGACTGAAACTTGTTGGGAAGCACTGATGCTAGAGCACCATGTGATCATCAAACCTGGTGCTAGAGCACCACGTGATCATCAAACCTGGGAATGCTGTCATCTCCCTTTTTCGCTAATGATTTTTTTTTCTGCTTTGGTCCACTGCTGGTCTTCACCCTACATGCTGTGAGAGAAACTAGCACAGCCGTAATGATTGTCGTGTGCAGCAGAGACTTTCACACTGCGTTGAAATGTGTATATTTGGTGTCTTCTGAGGGGAAGCAGCGCTGGGAGAATCAGAGCTTTTAATGGCACTCGTGTACCTTTACGTAACTGCTTTGTTAAGAAGCCAACATCCTGTCATCTGTGTCTTTGATTGCTTACTTTGCATGTCAGTGAAATTCATCACACAATACCATGCAGTCAATGATATAATTATGTTTATGCTGCCAAGTGGCAGAACAATTATAGAACTGATTGAAGATCTGCCTAGGAAATACTTTAACTCCTGTTATGCAGCAGCTGTGAGCTGAGAACACAATGCAAAGTTATTAAAGATATTCTAACAAGAACAACTCTGTTGTGTAATAACGATAGGTGATCACAGAGATCCTAAAGCCTAAATTTAGTTGGATTTGCAGCTGTAAACAGCTACCATGTGGGCTTTAATTTGTAGGTCAGTGTTGGATTCCATGTGTTTATCACCTGTGCAAACAGACTGATGTTCCTATCTTTATTTAGTAGCTGACAAACCGCTGCAGACTGAGGTAGTGACAGCTACACTTCAGGCCGCATACTTAGCAGCCATAGCTCAACCCCTCGATACACAGATACAAATTCAACGTTTACACTTTCCACGTCCGTGCTTGCATGACAAGAATTTTGCCATCTCCCTGTTTGCAGGTCTGTGTGGGCAAACAAATCAATGCTCCTCAGTGGACGAATAGTGCCACCTTATGCGTGTCGATCTGTATGAAATGGTTTGCTCTTATCTCCAGTTTTGAACTATACCACACTGCCCCGTGCTAGATAACCTTTATAATGGTTCAGCCCATCAAAACTCCCTTCATAGGCATGTCAGGGCAAGTTCAATTAGACATGTATAGATTTATGGGAGGCATGCATTGACATGGAGGAGAATTAGAATAGAAATCTAATATCTAGATGCATGTACTTTAGAGAGGAAGCTTTTTAGGTTGGGTTTGTGGGAGAGTGAGTGCTGGTATGTGGGATGATTGCTAATGGTTAACACTTAGAGCAGAGATTCAGTGTGAAATCAGGCTTGCTGTTTGTGTGTCTCTGGAAGTGTTGTCCATCTTTTGTACTGAGGTACCTTTCAGTTCAACATGCCATCAGTCATTCAGTTTGTTATATGGGTCTCCTGTGAATAAAGAAGAAAGTCTTTATATAGAGTTGATTACTTCAAAAGGCACACGACGTGTAAATGAACTGCATGAACCGAGGCAAGATCCAGATCCCAAAAAAGGTTTTTCTCTCTCTTTCCCATCCTTCCCGCTCCCCCTCAACCCACACTCTCTTCTAGCTTTAATGATTACCTAAATTGCTACTGGGTTTTTTTCTCATCTTTCTTTTTACAGGCTAAACCTATTTATGGTGGATGGCTCTGCTTGGCCCCTGAAGGAACAGACTTTGACAATCCTATGCAAAGATCTCGGGTAAGGGCTGTGTTGCATGTCTGCATGTTCTGTAAAATGGTTTTACAATGTCCTGTATGCACAGTCATTCTCGCATACCTCCTCCAAATGCCCTGAAAGAGAAATATTGAAAAAGGGGCCCCTAAAGGCCGTTCTGAAGTCAGTAAAAATGAGGCTAACCACTAATAATGAATTTCTTCTCATAGAAATGGCAACGGAGATTTTTTGTGCTGTACGAACACGGCTGCCTGCGCTTTGCCTTGGACGAATCGGTGAGTAGTGCACGTTGTTCCTTGTTCAGACCTTTTGTCCTGTAGGGGTGTGGAAGCCAGGTTGTGAAGGTGGAAATCTAAGCTGCTCATTTTCAAAAGTGTTTATCACAGAGAGGCAAACCCTCGGGCTAAAATACACATTTAAAACCGTTTTAGCCTTTATGGTTCATTTGCACTTTTGTAACAACTTGTTTGTTTGGATTCTTAATGTTTGGGCTATAGCACATATCTGTGTGTTGCATGTGTACAGTTTATGGATGCAGCTGGCTAGCGTTAGCAGATAATGTAGCACTCCACCTTATTGTCCAAAGAGGGACAATTCTGGCTCCAAGACCCCAGCAGGAGAGCCCAGAAACCAACTGATGATGTCATGGTTTTCTGGGTCCATATTTTACATGCAGTTTATTCTGGGTGGTCAGGCTGTATGATTCCTGCTTCAGGAGATGCTGAAGATGTTGAGGCAGGAGTGGAATTGTTTTGACTGAGCCTTGGGCTGCAGAACTTTTCTGTTGAATCCATTTTCACTCAGCCCTATCACGCCTTTCACAAACAGTGTCACTCCCTTTCTGGAGAGGAGCGTTTTCTATAATAACTGTTGATCTTACTTTATTATACTCCTGTGTGATGTTTGTGAAGATGTCTTGGAAACTGCTCATTAGGGCTGTGTAACATGGCTAAAAACGCCCCTCCTTTCTCAGTATCCTTAAGAGAAATGTTGATATATAACGTATGGTTATGTTTATGTACATAAAAAAGGCTTAGCAAAAGCAGTGTGCACTATGTAAAAAGTGGTATGCTGTGTGCAGAGGTGGTGTGCCAGCTGTATCTGCCCCTGTAAGGTGACTTTGTTGGCATTTGTTGTGGGAAATGAGTGACACTCTGCTGCAAGTGTGTGGGAAGCTGCGCCTGGCAACAGTGATTATGTCACTGAAATCAGCCATAAACTGTCTAGACAGGCCCAAGATTTAGTATAACAATTATTGATGCTGTGCAGTGTTCGATGCCACGGAAAAGCTGTGCTTCTTCTAAGGCTGATAAGACGGGCTAGAATAAAGACACTTCGGTGGAATTCATGGCATCGCGCTCGCGTCTGTTTACGCAGGTATTTGGCGACACAGCGTAAAGGATTTTTGGGTATGCAGCCCGACTGGGATGACGCTATGCTTAAGTCAAAGATTAGTTGAAACGGTGGCTTGAACAGGAAAGGGAACAACAGTGGAGTTCACCTTGAAGAGGAAGAAGTGTGGAGAAAAAAATCAAAGACCAAAAAAGCAGCTTGAAAGCACAGATGATGGACAACAGCTGCAGGGACAGCCTCACTCTGAATGAGCTCTATAATCTGTGACTTTGGCCCTCCACCACAGGAGCTAAGCTAATGAGCTACAATAGCACAAACACAGCTGCTTTTAACGCTGCTGGAAAATGAACTTATGTTAAATGAGCTGGTTAAGTGTGAGACATTTAAATTCAAGCTTCATTGTTAATTTTTTTAAACATATTTAATAATACGTATATGGTCATTTCTGTTATCTCTAATAAAATAGGAATGTGTGCAACTTGTTGATTGGACAGTTCAATTAAACTCCCCTCACTGGTTGGAAATACTAGTCTGTTAAACTGACTAGTAAATGACTTATTCATATTTGATTACTACACAGTGCAGGTTAATGTGTTGGATGTTACGCAGCCACAGACACCAGCACCACTCTCCATTTTAAGAGTTGTAAGCAAGCAATGTGAAAAGTACCCTGAAGCAGGCGTATAAAGGATGCATTCGAATAAACTGGGTTCTAACCACTTGACTGGAGCGATGAATAACCCTAAATGCCTCTTAAGTAAGCAATCAATATTTTTATTGACTGTGTTCAACCTCAGCTATTCAATTGTCCTCAAATTTGACCCCATGCCGGATTCTCTGTATAAAATGATTTTGGTGCATATTTTGGATAAAGCGGCTAGTGGGCACATGTGGTTTGTCGCTGCTTAAAGTCATGTGATGCTGCTACTAAAAATGTGTTGCAGTTTAATGAATTTAAAGCTCACATTAAATACTCTCCCGTGATGCGTTTGCTCTGCGTACTTCTTCTGTGCTGGATAAACCTTTGAAGTATTGCCTTGTTTGCAGCGTGTCCTGTCTGGGAATGTGATCTTGATACTGAAGGTTGACAGAAACATAAAGTCAGCAGTGCTGAAAATGTGCCACTTACCACAAACTAGTTCATGGAGGAGTGAATGGGCAGAATCGTTTAACCTGAAATATGTAAAAGTGACGGTGTTTAATGATGTGGAGATTTTACAGGTTAAACATTGGGGAGTCCGGCAGAAGGCACCGATGGCCACAGAGAGGAAAGGGCTGGGAATTCTCCTCTGCCCGCTCCGAGCCTGTGCCTGGTTTAGTGTTGCCAGGGGAATGCGACATGGGTGACCAAACCCATACCAGCCGATCAGGCTGCAGATTAGGCTGCTTGTGTGTAAACACACACTACAGGCCAGCCTGCTAGAAACACAGGCGGTGTCTTTCTGGTGCGTCCTGCAGAAAGCGTAGGTCACAGGAGCGTTCAGCTTTACCTTTTTGTCTTTTATTTTTGTGAGTGAGGAGGACAGCGAGGGGGAAGGCGATGAGATGACTTTACAGCAGTGCGTGGTGAATCTCTTTTCTCTTGCCAGTGATGACAATGGGAGGAAATGTGGTGTGTTTGTGAGCGTGCGTGTGCACGTTTCCACTGTGTAATGTGTTTCCAGTGACACCCAGGCTGGTGTGCAGTTGTTTTCCTCTCATTGTAACAGTGATTCCAAAACTGTCTGCCTCATTGTCCTTCGGTCTTTTCATCTGCTCCACACGGCAGGAAAAGTGGGTCAGGGAAATGGCCGCTTTGTGCTCCAGACCCCTGAAGATAGGAACTCTCCAAACCCTCAGAGCGTATTATTAACAACACGTTAGTGTTCTCATCTTTGTTTACAGAGTGGCTCGAGCCACCAATGGAAGGCAGAAAGGATACGTTTGAGGTTGATTGCAATGCATCCTATTCCTCTGATGTGGCTTTTATATACCAGAGAGATTTACATGAGCCACATCTACCCACGCTTTGTCTTTATTAACTTCTACAGTCACATTATCTCCACTCGTATTGCTGCTCATCAATAGTCCGGCCCTGCCGAACCTCTCGTAACAGGAAACAACCATTTTTGGAACCTTGTTTAATAGCATTTGTATCATGATGTTTCAGAGGGGCGTGTGTGTGTGTATTTTACTAAGACTATAGTTTTGAATGTAATTATGGTTCATTTATTCAGACTAAGTTGCTGTAAGATAGCCCTAAGTAGTCATAGGGCACAATAAAGCCATTATTTTAGTTTCATGTATCTCTCTTGCACCATTTTTTTTTTTAAAAAGACACGCGGGTAAATTTGCAGTTGGCTGGGACTCGAACCCGCACTGCAACGCGTTATATACACGTGACCGCTGGCTTCACCGCTAAGCCTCCCAGGCGCTGCTTAATGGATATTTTAATATTCAAAAGTTATGCTCATCCCTGGGTGAAGGGTGCAGCCATTCGGGAGGGGCTCAGAGTAGAGCCGTAGCTCCTCCACATCGAAAGGAGCCAGCTGAGGTGGTTCGGACATCTGATTAGGATGCCTCCTGAGCGCCTCTTGGTTGAGGTGTTCCAGCCATGTCCGGCCGGGAGAAGTCCCTGGGGCAGACTCAGAACATGCTGGAGAGATTATATCTCTTGGCTGACCTGGGAATGCCACAGGGTCCCCCCAGATGAGCTGGAGGAGGTGGCTGGGAAGAGGGAAACCTGGGCTTCTCTGCTTAGGCTGCTGCCCCAGATACACAGAAGATGGATGGATGCTCATCCCTGCCATTTAGTTTCTTTTGCTTTAAGACACCCCTCCATTTAAGCCAGCTTTCTTCTCATTGGCTTGTCCATGCAAACACAAGGGATGAAAAACAGATGGGTGGGGTTTCTGTGCTCACAGCCAGCGCTGTGTGCGGGGATAATCATTAGGGGTATATATTTCTGCTGATCTTAGATCCAAAATTACAAAAAAGTGACCTTGAACCTTTGGTCATGTTTAATATGAGCATCTGGTTCTGTAACAGTATAATACTGCATATATCACAGAAAATCAGAGGAAAAATGGGTTCCTTGAATCTGAGATTGTTTAACTTGTAGCGATGATGTCTGATATTTTTCACCATCTAGACAGCAGTCTGTCTGAACGAGGAGACCCTTAAAGCTCCTCTGTTTTGTCCATGAAAAGAGGGAAAGATGCTTTTCAGTCTAATGCAGCATTCCTCCTTTAATGCCCTTATTTGGTGAACTGCACCGTACTTTGGGACCATACAGAGAAAGAGAAAAGGAGCGCTACAAAAAACCCACAGAGGAAACGTCATATGCCCCAGACCCAGACATTCCTCACACACAGCCCGCCACAGCAAGCACCCTGCCTCGCTGATGCTGGCCCATCGTAATGCTTCCCATACTTGAACATCACTCTGAAACGAGTAAATGAATGGAAAGTGAGACCTTTTTTTTTTCTCTCAGAAGAACTAACCCAGAGTGAGACCACCATGGAAGCTCTGAGGTTAAAAGGTCAATGACCATGAGAACGCGCTGAAGAAGGGGTCGGGAGGTGGCCGCTTTAATCCGGAGCTGCTTCTGTTCTACATCATGTTTTAGAAAGGGAAGCAGTGGAACTGCAGAGTAACCCACTCTAGCACATCTCCTTCAGTTCGCTGTTGTTTTGACATAGTCGGGGTCCTGTGTGTTAAAGATTTTGTTTGAGGGAACGTGCAGCATATAAAACAGCAGTGTCTCTCAGAGCCTGCTGTGGCGGACTTGCCTTTGGCTCGGCCTGTAAAAAGCCTCCTGGAGGATTTATCATTTATGGAGTGGGTGTACTCCACTCAATTCTAAAGCTGGCCCAGTTATTTTTTCATACAGTTTTAACAGTTTTCTGGAAAGTTTCCTGTTGGACTGGGGCTTTAATAAAAGGAAAACAAGAATTTACGTAAAATACATGTTCCTATTCTCAGTATGAAGCATTTGAATTCTAGTCACTTGTGATTTGTATTGTTGAAATGTAGTTTTCTCTCTGTTGTTTCTCATGTCAGCCAGAGATCTCAAGAGGAGTGTATGAGAAAGTTGTTTCTTTTAATAATGCCCCATAGCCAAGCTAAAATTAGTCCGCCACATGGAAGGCAGACACAATTGGAGGATATGGAATTGGCCCAGTTGTGTAAAAATCAAACCCAGGACAATTCATTTGCATTTGAATAGTTGCCTTGGTAGATACATCTCCTTTGTTTTGCTGCAAAGGGCAGTTTCTAAGCGACAAGTTGCTTTTACGCTGTTAGCACCAGCATCAGCTGGACTGCAGTAATCCACACGCCGCCTAGCAGCAACAAAGCAGGAAAGTCTACAACTGGAACACACAGGATCTAAAAAAACACACTGACTTAGTGATTTGATGAAATATATGTACTGATATTACAGCAAATCCAGTTTTAATGTTC
>VUQK01002989.1:4866-19647 GCA_015106715.1 Bujurquina vittata | reverse complement strand
CGGAGGTGCAGGGCTTCCGCCCAGCAGGGGGGGGGGGCGGTTGGGTTGTGTTGGGGGGGCTGAGAGGCACCGTTTGCCTCCTAACACAGTTGGGACAATTAAATGCTGTGTAAACCCAACAGCATGTCACAAAAACATTTTATGGCCAGATTTAGTGGCGGTATTAACAGTGATGGTGCAAGTGGAGCATTATGGTTCATACTGCTTTGCAGTGCGGTAATTTGAGCTCGAAGGAGGCCTGTTGTTTTCCACCTTCATATTTCTATTCTTGCACTAGAGTAACCTTGTAAATCATTTGAATTGATCTTTTACTGGACCTTTGTGCAGCCCCTCAATTCAAATATGTTTTAAAAAAACAAAGCTTTTTAAATATTCGGGCTTTTGGGAGTATCGACAGTGTCTGTGGGGATCGACTCAGTTTAGGAGCCAGCCTCAAGTGGCCATTAGAGGAACTGCAGTTTTCATCCGCTGAGTTAGCCTCTTGGATCAGTCTAATATAGGGCTGGATATGGAAAAAATTCTTATCACAATCATTTTCTTTCCATATTAGTCTGTCAATACAAATATCAATCAAATCACTGTTTCTGTCAAGCTCAACGGTTCTTTTTTACTCCTCAGTGACCATATAAGGCACATTTAATTTAAATATTTGTTTTCTGACAGAGGTTGATGATAATAAATATACTGTAGAACATTATACAACTGTATTTTAAATAAACAACATAGGTATATACAATAAACTAGGATCTTAGTTCTTCAAAAGCTTCACGCGGCTCAGACTCTGTTCTAACCACATGATTGGTTCGGTGTGGTGCCGTTCTCGTTGTTATTGGCCTTCGTGTTGTCTGTAAAAACAGGCCTGGAATGAGTTCTGTTGAAGTTGTTTCAGTTATCATTTTATCGCCCAGCTCCAGTCTGATATAATAGGTTCACTTTAAATAAAATAAGTGATGCAAATAAAACGGTGACGAGCTTTATCAATCTATGATTTCTTTCCTAATGTTTCTTTGCCTTGCTGTGGCGGTGCAAAGGTGTCTTTGCTGTCGGCAACACCTCAGTGCTACAGGGGGCGGCGCAGCCCCCGCCTCTCCTCCAGGTTATTCTTCTCATTCTGCTCCCTCTGTGTGCAGAGTTTGCTGTGTGAATTTATCCTGCTAGATATGACGTGGAAAAGGGAGACTGTGTCTAAGTGTGTGCGAGCCCATCACAACTTTATGCTGCTGGTCACTATTCACGTGTGCGTGTGTGTGTGTGTGTGTGTCAGACCACACAGTGTCGAGCACTTTGGTTCTGTGGCAGCACAGCCCTGCAATATGGGGCAGAAGTTGTCCCCAGCCAGTGATCCACATTTCCAGAGGCTTAAATCTTCAGCCTCGTGTGCGATTCGTTCATTGGTGGGGTCAACTTCTCCCTGTGGCCGACTGAGTGAGCATGTGTTTCAGCTGCTGTTGATTTTTGACCGCCAGCAGGTAGATACTGAACTTGAATTTCACACATTGTCACTAACATTTAGGAACTGTTCCTGGTAAAATATCTATGTTTTTATTTAAGGGAAAGATGGGTGGTGGTAGTCAAAGGATTTTTGTTTGTTTCTGATGCTTTCTTGTAAAATGATTATTCAATATCCCTTTTCTAATTTTTTTTTAGCCGGACTTGCTGAACTTCAAGAAAGGCTGGATGGTGAAGCTTGACGAGCAAAGCCAGGTAGCATTTTTATTAGCTAATTAAGAGAATCCTAAGAAAATCCTAAAGGTGGGATCAGACAAAGAGTTTATGTAGAGGAGTGCTGAGTCTCCAAAAAGTCAGTTTGAACAACATGTGAGTCGTCCACCTGAGTCACTGAGTGTCTGTAGCATTTTATGGCCTTCACAAAGCTGCAGTCATGCTTTGATAGTCTGTCTTTGAGGGTTTAAAACACTTCTTTATGAAACAAATAAAGAGATTTTATGGACTGTGTGGCCTACTTCATTCTGTCCAGCATGCTGGATTTCACAGCTCCGTCTTCAGTCTTTTTTCTGTTTTATTTCCTTTTTTAGTGGAAGAAGTACTGGTTTGTGCTGACTGATCACAGCCTGAGATACTACAAGGATTCTATTGCAGAGGAGGTGCCTTTATTCGTTTCCTTTCACAACTTGTATTCTTGTTTCCGTCTGTCTCTGTAATGTTTCTCTGTATCTGCACCTTGTCTAACCTCAGGCCTCCGACCTGGATGGTGAGATCGACTTGTCCACCTGCTACAATGTAACTGAATACCAGGCTCAGCGAAACTATGGTTTTCAGATTCATGTAAGAGGCTTTTTTGTTTTTTGTCTTAATCCTTTGTCACTGAAGTAAAAGCTTTAAATGTGGTGACGTCAGATCAGTTGATGTGTTTGGCTCTCGATTTTGTTGCACTTGATTTATATATTAAGTATCGGCAGTGGTTTTGCTTGTCTTTAAAAATAAATGAAGTTTTAGAACTTAATATAGGCAGCAAGTGGTATGAGTAGTACAAAGTTTTTTTTATTGCTTTGTTTTTATTAGTAACCGTGACCCTGTGTGCCAATGGAACAATGGTTGATGGCAATCTTGTTGCCAGTGTTAACCTTGTTGGACCGATAAAGCAGCACATCCCTAATTTGCACCTACAAATGCCACAAAGTCTCCCAGATATGCATATCCATAGTAAAATTTCAAATCGTTTCTCCATGTGTGTGTTTGTATCACTTAGACTGAACAGAAAGATTTGCTTTAAAGCCATGGCTTAGAGGCATTTCAGAGGTGACCAGTAGCTGGCCAATCTTTGGGGGGTTATTTTCAAGAACCCGAAACGTCTAGGCTCTCTGTGTGCATTATTCTGCATGTCGTCATAAAAACTGCATGTACAGACTCACCAGACCAATCTGATAAAAACTGCTTGATGACTCAGAAGGTTTAAAAAAGGTTTCCCCGCCATTATAATTCTACACAGCTCCACAGCATGATGCCTTCATGTGGTGTGTTCCATTTGAAGTTGGATTTCTGAGTTCCTAGTTGGAATTTTCAAATGGGAACTTCCACTCTTGCAAAATTGGAGCAGCCCCACCAACTCTGACTTAATAGTCCATGATAGCAGCATTGCACATAAATGTTAGAAAACCTGTAAAACGTGGAATCTGTACTGCCACTGCTGTGTGTTTGTGACTGGCTAAATGAGTCGTATGCAGAGTTCTGTCCGAGCTCTGTCGATGAACACGCTGCAGCCGTGTTTTAAGCATACAAAAACAGCACTGTGCTTTATTGGTAGCAATGCACGACTAGCTCTACTTTGCTAACGAGCAAAACAAATCCTGTTTTTTTCCAAATGTGCTGTTAGAACGTGCTCAGCTCAGGAGTGATGTCACTCCCCGCTCAGACACGCACAAAATCACTGAACAAGTGCCATGCTAATTGACATCATGGATCCAGTGAGCCAAGAAAATATTTTTTGTTTTTTTCCTTTTTGGAAAATGTTTTCTAACCCACATCTTTACTACGGTAGAAGAGGAAAGATGTCTCTTCACTATATAATGTCTTTGGAATTGCATGCAAGTGTTTCTCTTACTCATCTCTCGGTGTGTAATTCCCTGTGCGTTTTCATGTTTAGACCCAGGAGGGAGTGCACACTCTGTCTGCCATGACAGCAGGCATACGGAGAAACTGGATCCAGGCGGTCATGAAGAACGTCAGACCTTCTACTGCACCTGATGTGGCAAGGTCACAATAATGCTATTATACATATTTCCCAATTATGTATGAGCAGTCTGTCTTCCACCTGTCACATTTCCGATACTGGAGTTTTAAGAACATATTTAGATTATTTTAATACTTTACAGTGAATGTTAACTTGATTTTAAACTGATTTCACTGCATGTTTGTTACCAATTAACTAATGAAAGCATCATAAGTGTTACAGTGATGTCAGTCAGAGCATATAGATCGAAGTTTCTTTCGCATAAATGGGACAAGAAAGCAGAAACTTACTTTGCTTTCTTTTTGCTGGTATTCAGCTCAACAGAGGATCATGGCTCCTTCTCTCCTTTGGAGGGTCTGGTCAGACCAGACATCACTCAGGACTCTCCCTCTTCTGAGGCCTCGTCTGTGGAGAAAGAAATGGCTCCGGCAGTCATGAAGAGCCGAGCACGCGAGCGCAGGCGAGAAGGCCGCTCAAAGACGTTCGACTGGGCTGAGTTCAGACCCATAGCCCAGGCGCTGGCTCAGCAGCGGGCACAGGAGGCTGAGAGCCTCCAGACGGACATGGGGGAGCTCGAGCGCAGTCGAAGAAGAGAGGAAAGACGGAAAAGGTATGAGAGTGTGACGAGCTCAGAGCCCGCATTGGTTAAAGAAGGAGGGAGGGCCGAAAATGAGACGGGAGACGGGCACACAGATTCGTTAGGTCCCATGTCTCTGGAGAGACAGCAGATGGTGGAGGAGGTGATTGAAGAACACTGGCGGCAGGTAGAGAAGACACCCATCAGGGAGGAGAGGAGGGTCCCTCTGCCCACCACAGTGCCACCTAGAGAGACTGCAGAGCTGGAGCAGCTCCTGGAGAGTTACAAGCAAGGGGTGCGTTTCCCTGTTTGTATTTTGGTGGTGGTGTTATAAAGTGTGAACTTGTACTGAGTGGAAACTTCACACAGAAAGCAGAGATCCCGGGCTGTATTTAAGCTTCAGAATAAAATGTTTTTTCACGTTTCTTTTACCTACTAGTTTTAATAAATTTGAGAGCTCCACAGTCTTGAAGAAGTCCTTTTAGACTTCTTGCTAAAATGTATTATACATATAAAACTGTGGCTCTATAGTGTAGTGGTTTACACATTCACCTAACAAGTGAGAGATTCCTGGTTCAGTCCTGGGACAGACATAAAAATCTGCCAAATCAAACATGCAGACCTGCCTGCTGTGGTGACCTCTTGTGAATTTGGAACACCCAAAAGTGGCTTTTTACAGTCCAAAGTAATGTAATATCATCAAGAAATGGTGTATTTGTTTATGCTGCAGATCATATATAAACTATATCATGCAGAGTGCTGTTAAAAAGTATTTGCCCCCTTCTTGATTTCTTAATTCTTTACATATTTGTCACAGTTGCATGCTTGAGATCATCAAACAAACATTAATATGAGACAAATGCAGTTTTCATTCAGCTATCCAAACCTATGTGGTCCTGTGTGAAACAGTAATCCATGAATTAATACAGACTATAAATATATTCTGCCTGCTGTTCGTGCAGATTGAGGACCTGAAGACACAGTTGGGTAGCTGTCACCGGCAGCTCCTGGACTCAAATAAGCACAAACAGGAGCTGGAGCTCCAGCTGAGAGTGGCTCTGGAGCGAGAGCAGGATATCCGATCTGGTTACATCTCTCCGGTGAGTTGCTGCTTTTTATCCTGGTGTTGTTGTGCTCTGATAGGAAGTCCTGCTGTAAACTTTGCTGTATGTTCTTAACTGAGCAACGTCTTCCATTTAATTTTGTAACATTTTTCGCATGTTATATTTTATTGAAGGAAAATCTCAACCAAAGTGGCTACAGATATGTGCCTTTGCATGACTTAAAATGACTGAAAATCTAAACTTTCCATTTTCTCTTTTATATGTTGATTTCATCTGTTGGTCACATGGTGGCCATGCCTCTTGAGTTATGTATATCACAACAGTAGAAAATGGACAAGCACAAACTGTGAAGAATGTCCATGAAAAAACACTTGAATTGAACTTTTTATTTATTTTGTTTTAGCTAATGTTTCAGATTCATCTTTAATTTAATTTTGTTTCATTTTTGGCCATTTTTTTTAATTTACCTTAATTCTGTAAAATAGAACATTTTCAGTTTAGGTCGGCTTTTTCCTATGTAGTCACGGCGGCTTTACTTGTTGAAATGTTTGTCCTGACATGGAATAATAATAATAATAACCTTTTGGCTTGTATTTTAATTATTTGCATGGACATCAGATTCTCATTTTCTATTAACTGTTGTTCTCTTAACAAATATTGTATGTAGATGCGTGCTGACACAAATGTATGATCTTGGATGATTATTATTTTGTTTTTGTAATGAATGGATGGGTTTGCCAGAGTGGGGCTGAATGATTTTATATAGCTATATAGATGGATGGATATTTATTTTAGCAGATTTTAAGACCTATTGCTCTAACCAATATACTCTAGTCAACTTTTTTGGTTACCGGTAATTAAATAAAAAGTTTTCAGTGAATCGTTTTGAGGATGTTGGTGTGTTTGAAGCATTAGCATTACCTCCTGTCAGACATAAGCTTGGGAACCTGTGAAATGTGTGTTTGTAGGACCTGGTGTGGCTTTCTATCCTTGAGTAAACCATTCAGCTGAAACTAATATTGCATTACTTACCACCTGAAGTAACATTTAACCATTAAATATGCATGCTATTGGGATTAACTAACTCCAGCTATTTAAAACTTTCTTTGGCTTTTAATAAATAAAAAGAAAATTTGAATTTGTTTTAAATCACTGTTCAGTTGTATAATTTGGGATTTTTATGTGCTCAGTGTAATGTCGATTTTTAATTTAATAATGATAATTTAAAGAGACGTGATTGGTAGTTAACGCTGAGAATTATAAGCAAGCTTTGTGTCTCCCCTGCTGTGTGTTAACCAACTGTCTGGTCCCCTTTTCCAAGCTGGAGCACCCTTTGGGTCTGGAGGCTGATGTGATGCCCCAGATGAAGAGGCCTGAACTGGTTAGTTCTCAAGCGCAGAGCTTAACAAAGAAGTACCAGGAGACCAAAGAGCTCCTGAAGCTGCAAGAGCTGAAAAAGCGCAATATGCAGGCACAGCTTGGCCTCTCTCTTTCCCACCTTCCCATCAAGGAACCTTACTTTTCTGAACCCCAAAAAACATCCGTCCTGGAAGGCCCTCCCCCTGAACTTGTCCAAAAAACTGTTAGCTTTTTAATCCAGGACAGCACAGAGGCCATTCAAGAACTAGAAGACTTAATACATGGCAATCCCCTGACTCTAAAGGAGCTGGGGAAAGTGTTGAAACTCCATAGTTGTAATCAAGACACAACAGAGAAACATCAGCTTCAGAAGCTGTTGGAAACCTGGAAGTACCAGCAGGAGTTAGAAAATGAAACCATAAAAAAGAGTTTAGCCAGAGCAGGAGAGAGCATCCGCAAATATGAAGCTCGCCTTCTAACCATGGAGGACATGGTGGGGAAGGTTCACAAGCAAAGTTTTGAAAGCCTCAAGAGCTCCTACAGTCTCCTGTCCAAAACTGAAAACCACTCAGAGGCGAGTGATGAAACTATTGGGATGCTCTCTCAGAGGATCGAACTTTTAACTGGTGAAAATGGAGCATTGAAACAACGGTGTCAGGAGATCGTAAATCAACTGACTGAGGCTGACAGAGAAATAGACAGACTGAAAGCTGAGCTTATCAGTCAGCAAGGTGGCAAACAGCATCATCTTGTCCTGGAAGAGCTGAAAAGGCTAAAAGCTGAACTGGCTGAAAACCAAGCTAATGCCATAGACAGGGAGTATTATGAGAGGGAGCTGAACGAGAAGTCCTTGAGGCTTCATGAAGCACTGGTTACATTGGAGGAGCTTGGCAACACCCTTAAAGACACTGAAAAGAAGTTGCAGTTAAGAGAGGCCACACTGAAAGGTCTGGGCTTCCAGGGAGATTATGAAGATGAAGAATTACACCCAGAGAAAGAGCAACTCCAAGAGCTGCTTGAAGCTACACAAGCAAAGTTATATGAGACTGAGTCAACCCTTCAGTCTACAGAGCAGCGCTGTATGGACCTAGAAGCTAGGAACATTAAAGTAGTCACACTAAATCAGGAAATTGAGAAAGTCAGCAATGAGAAGCTAGCAGAAGCAGAAAATGAAATAAGGATGCTAAGAGAGAAGCTAGAAATGGAGATGGGTAGAGATGTTGATGAGTCCGCTGAGGGAGAAGAGAAGCAGGCGGATGATAAAGGACTTTTAAAGAAAGTAGTACAAGAGTTTGAGATGAGGTCTGAATCAATAAATCAGGTTGCAGAAATGTTAGCACAGGTAGATGTTAATGTAGAGAGAATGCTTGGTGATTTAAAAAGCACTTTACTTGGCTCTTCAGAAGAAAAGACATTTAGCCTGAGTGGAAATGACATGACGGCGGTGTTGGAGGGAGAGTTCTGGAGCCGACTGTTGGGCGTCATTGTACAGAACTGTGACAGAGCAGTAGCCGAACAGATGATGGCAGAGAAAAGCTTAATGCTCTTGAGTAGGAGGATTTGTTCACAAGCAGAAGTTGAGAGTGACGGAGTGACGGATTTGGAATCAATGTACAGTTGGCTTGATAATGAAACAAATGCTCTGATTCTCCAACAGTTAAGAGCGACATTAGAGGCAAAGTCGCATAGTTTTAAGCAGGTTGCCTCCAGTTTGAAGCTTGATAAAGATGACAGACTCCATTCTTTGGCGTTAGCAAGCTTTGGTCAACAGACGCCATCCTCCAAACATCTGCTTGAATCTTTCAAAGAAGCGTACGTATCTTATGTGATTATTAGGCTCAAAGTCCAGTATGAGAAAGAGCTAAAGAAAAGTCAGGAAGAAGTAAAGATGCCAGGCTTGGATTGTCCAAATTGTCCTAAATTGAGAGAAGTTTCCTGTGGTCTTCAGTCCAAATTGGCAGATCTTCAAATTCAACTATCTGAGGCGCATTTGAAATCGGTCCCAGGGTCTCAGGCTCTGATCCAGATTGAAGGAGAGCCCATCGATTCAGTAGATAAAACCATTGAGCTTCATGACATGATAGCCAGGCACAGGAAGGAACTGCGAGAAGTCAAAGATGGCTACGAACAGGAAGTTGAAAGATTGAGGCAGGAAATAGCAAAAGTCAACGAAACACTTGGCCTCCGCTCAGAGGAAAATGTGAAAGAGATTGACTCGCTTACGAACTGCATGGAGAACTTGAAGAAGAAGCATGACATGGAGAGGAGGAGTCTCGTGGAGAGGTTTGACCAGGAAATGGAGGAGCTGAGAAGCATGATGAGTCCAGCAAACGCCGACAGGACTCAAGCTGACGACAGCACACCTTTGGATCGTGCCTCAACCCAAACCTCAACCCTGAAGGAGCGCATCCAAGAGCTGGTGACCCAAGTCTCAGTCATGACCCAAGAGATGAGACGACGCGAAGAGCAGGGCGACGTAACCACTCTGCGGCTGAAATACGAGAAAGACCTGGAAAACCTGAAGGTGGAAGTGCTCCTTGTCCTTGCCATCCTCCATCTGTGATGCCTTGTTTTCCTTTGTGGCATTCCCAGATTTCCCTCCCTCCCTCAACATCTGCTCCCCTTCCTCCCCTTCTCTCGCTCTTTGTTCCTTGCACCGGTTTTCTTCTGTGTTGCATGAAAACTAACCTCCTTTAGGTTTATGTGATCACTGATGCTCCTATAGCTCTGTATCGAGGAACCCATTTTGTTGGAGTTTTATCACAATTCCTTGCATAACTTAATAATGACAAAAGATTGATGAAAATCCATCAGCTTCAAACTCTGATTTGGAGTTTGAAGGTAATGGATTCTCTTAAATGTGGGCCTCAGAAATGTATCAGTGCCCCGTTGTCCTTGAAATGAGTTCCTCTGTTGGTAGTTGAGTGTTCCTAACGATCTAATCTCGGCCTTGGTGGAGTTTTAGGTATAAATCAAATAACTGAAACTTTGCAACACCTTGTAGCCTTTTCCTGTCAAGAACTAAAAGACCATTTTTATTTTCAGACTAGCATTAACTTTAATTTATATCTTTGATCTCTTTTCCTTTGGCTGTTTCTCCTACCTGTTTAAGCCCGACTCTGACTGAAGACAACGTAACATTTCAGTACTTTGACAAAGTAAACTCTTGGTTCACTAACTAGATTTTTCTTGAACTTTCAGCTGCATCTCATGGCCATCAGCAGCAAATTGTCAGCACTTGTAATGACCCACCATATTTGGTGAAACAATCCAGATAATATAGGCTTGTATCCAAGTGGGGGAGAAATACCCCAAGAGTTGTCCATAACTGTATACCTCTGACAAAGGTGAAAAGGCCCTCAACCCTATGCAGTCCCTGAATCTATAATATCTGGAATTATTTGTGATATTTTCTTAAATATAAGAAATGATAGTTTATGTGTTTGAGAAGACTAATAAAAAATCTATAATTATGCCTTAATTCATAAATGTAAAGGATCTTTCCAAAAGTTTGTGGGTCCTGGTAGACTCAGTTATGTTGGACCTGTAAATAGAACCAGAAGGCTAGAACCGGCCACAGCTAAAAGGAAACAGGCAGTATGATGCAGAGGGATATTAATATTCATTAATCCAGTGTCCCTTTGTTTACTTTATCAAAGTCAGCATGGCCCTTTTTTGTTTAAATAAATAAATAGTGTGGACCCCTGACTGTTGTCCACCCCGTCTGGTAAAAATTTAAAGACAAACCGATCAAATCCCTGCTAAACACACTGCACTGAAATGCCTGCATGAACTTTGACTTTGTATTGTACTCTCCCAAGGGTGTGTGTCGGGAATGTGACACAGCAGCAGTGTTTATGGACGTTAGCTACAGCGTTCTTCATGTTCTGTCATAATGAGCTCTGTGGTGCCATGAGTGCAGCGGATGTTGGAGAAAACCCAATTTAACTCACTTTAACAGGGCAGATGGGTGCTTCTGACAGTCAGACTTCATACTTAAACACGACCACTTCCACACAGCCAGCAAACCTTTGACCACAACTGTAAGGGCCTTTTTTTGTTTTGTTTTGTAATGCACCTTCTCAACAGATCCCATAAAAAGATCAAAACCAGCAGTTTACTGGCTTTACTTTGGCAAACATTACTTAAACAGGAGGACAGTATGGTACATCTGTCAGGGATTGGTGTTACAGACTATATAGAAAAGGTGGACCCATCCACTGACATCACCCATTGCTGGAAGGCAAAAACCTGAGGTTTGACGTTTTGAAGCCTATGCTTTATAACATGTCAGTGAGTTTTACATGTGTTGGGTAGTTGAGACATCTGTAACCCCCCACCCCCCACCCCATTGACCTCAGCGAGGGGATCCAGGCCGCCAACCAAACACTCAGATTAGTGGCAGTGGAATACAGGCTGGAAGTAGGGCTAGGCGTGAGATGGGGCGAGTGGGAAGGTCGTTCTTCTTATGGAAACTTGCACTTGAGTTAAGGTAGCAGGATCGAGGATGATTATTCTCCATCTCTTTAACCACTCCATCCAGAGGTGCCAGTTTGGCGAGCTGGTCAGGATGTCCTGTAGCACATATACCTGCAGTGTTGCAGACACCAACTTATTTAATTGTTTATCAGCTTAGCTCCATGCAGATTAGGATTTGTGCGTTAGCTGGAGAATACAAGTGCTGTTTGGAGTCCGGATATCTAGAAGCTTGGATATTGTGCTGTGGGCAGGAAATGGCAGCTTTTCTCTCTTACATCTCCGCTCTCATTGTCTTTGCCTTTCTTCAGTGTATTGTGTATCCTGTCATTCCTCTTAATCCTTTTTGTACTCACACAGGCTCAACTTGCTCATGGCTGACAGGCTCTAGCTTGCAAGATTTGCTGGAACTAAATGGATGCTCTTTATTGGTTCATAATTACATCGGGGCCCAGGAGGTTTTTCCTCCTGCTCAGCTCATGGTCAGGAGAACCTTTTGGTCCCATTCCCAGGAGACCTGTAAACTCACAGCTGCATTGTGCTCACTCTTTGCCACAGGCAACCTGTGAGAGGGGCTTCGCTGCCATGGAGGAGTCTCATCAGAAGGTCATCGACGAGCTGCAGAAGAAACACCAGAGAGAGCTGGAGAACCTCAACGAGGAGAAGGAACGGCTGCTGGCAGAGGAGACAGCAGCCACCATTGCAGGTAAACACAAATTCATACCATATATGTGTCTTTTAGCTGCCATTTGTTTAGCTCATCACAGCTTGATGATTCAGTTTAAGAAACTTTGATTAAAACTTGTTGTCTCAGCTATTGAAGCAATGAAAAACGCCCACCGTACGGAGCTGGAGAAGGAGCTGGAAAAGGCTCGCAAGGCCAACAGCAACACAGAGAACGCAGACATCGAGGAGATTCGCAGACAGCATGAGTGAGTTCTCCTCATAGCCACAGTAGCACAGTGCTGATCCAAGCCCTTCACTAGTCTCTGCTAATAATGCATGCCGTTTTATTCTATAAAATCTGTGTTGGTGCCCCTTTTTGTGAGACCCCTGCTGTCCCTTTGGTGACAAACTAGCAGGTGAGTCACCAGATTGGCTCAACCAGTTGTTGCTTCAGTAATAATGCCAGCTGTTTCCCACTGGTGTCAGAAAATGAAGTGATGTAGATGATTACTGTGTTTGAGAAGATACTGTAAAAAAAAAAAAACCAAACATTTTTTGTATCACAGAAAGAAAACTGATTAATATGAGAGTTGAGTTTCTAAATATATTTTCTAACATTCACACATGTTCACACTGATGAACGCATCAGAGGCAACCTGGGGTTGCTTTGGCATGCAGACTAGAGCAGCCAGGGATCAAACCACCAACCTTCCAATTGGTGGATGACCCCAAAAGAAATCAAACCTTTACCAATAAACAGGCAATGGGTAAAACCACTGACCCCTACAGGGAGGTGGTCTGTTAGGCAGTGGGGTGCTTTTTGCTGGCATGGTCTGAGTCCTTGTCCCCAAATACTGAAGGGTCACTGAAAACCAGCATAATGTTCTATGTGGTCACCTTTGTCCATGTGAAAAAAGCATCCATATGAAGGATTTAATGAGGATGAAAATGATTCGAATTATATGCTTCGGCCACAGTTGGCAAATCTCAGCCCAGCTGAACACCTCATGAAGATTTTGGATTGATATGTTACGTGTGCTCTCTACAGCCACCATCAAAACAGCAAATGAGGGAAGAATCCCTTTCAGAAGGAGGGTGTAGCATCCATCCAGTGGTGTTCCACAGATGTGAAGGCGCCTGATTACACAGTTACAAAGTGTAATCCACAAGTCTGAGATTGAGAAAACGCTCTTAAACATTGTACAAGTACTACATGTGTATTTACGAGCAGTCTGAAAAAGCAATGGCTCTGGTGTCTGAACGCTGAGTCCAGCTCAGTGTAACATGGTTGTGCTGAAATGTTGCTGCTCATTGTGCAGGTGTCACTCATGACCTGCTGAGGCATGCATGCAAGCGCTGCGTTCAGCAGCTCAACACTGACGCTTCAGGTGGGGACTTGCGTGGAAGTGCAGGTGTTGACAATAAATCAAACTGCACTTCATTTATTTTTTTTAGCTTTTCTTTGTTTGTTGACTTTGGTGCTGGATGAAAGGAGGACGGCGCTTTTTACTCCTGAAATCTTTTCATTTCCTCTCAACATGCTGTTGAATTGTCTTTCAGGGAGGAGTTGTGTTCCTTTCAGCGGGAGATTGAGGTGTTGTCAGAGCAGTATTCCCAGAAGTGCCTGGAAAACGCCCACCTAGCCCAGGCGCTGGAAGCCGAGAGACAGGCGCTCAGACAGTGTCAGAGGGAGAACCAGGAGCTCAACGCACACAACCAGGTGCTGCTAGAGACGCAAATAGAGATAAATGACTGTGTTGACTGCCCCGGCGTGCCTGAAAGCTCTGCGACTGTTCTCATTTGTTTCTGTGGGATGATTTTAGGAGCTGAACAATCGGCTGGCAGCAGAAATCACTAAGATGCGCTCCATGACTTCTGAGGATGGAATGGGAGACACGAACACCACAATACAGGGGAAGGAGCTCTATGAGTTAGAAGTAAGGCTCAAGCCAATCAGTTCAACAAAATGCCACGCATGAGTTTCTGGATATAAAGCATATGAAAGCAAGTGTCTCCTAGTAAGGTTTTAATAGCATCTCACGCTATTTCACTTTTATGTTCAGCATATTTTTTTCTTCTTGTTCTCCAGGTTATGCTGCGAGTGAAGGAGTCTGAAGTCCAGTACCTGAAGCAGGAAATCAACTCGCTCAAAGATGAACTCCAAGCAGCCCAAAGAGTACATTTTATTTATTTATTTTCTTCCTCGTGAATTCATGAAAGAGCCAGATCCTTTCTCTGAACTGCCAAACAATGTGCTTTCAGGACAAGAAATATGCAACAGATAAGTACAAGGATATTTACACAGAGCTGAGCATCGTCAAGGCCAAAGCAGAGCGGGATCTGGGCCGGCTCAGAGACCAGCTGCAGCTGGCTCACGAGGCGCTCGGGGAGCCGACGCTGGAGGAGGTGGAGCGAGGAGGATACGGTACCCCATCATACTTTGTTATAAGTGACTCACAGCCAGACTCGCATGTTATTGTGACTGACACGTTTTCCCTACAGATATCATGAAGTCCAAAAGCAACCCTGACATCCTCAAGATGGCAGCTGCTGCAGCCAAACGCTCCGAGCGCACCATGAGGTCAAAGGTGAGTTTCCTGTGAGTGGGCATGCTAAGAGTTTAATTAGTTTTCCATTGCTCAGTGGTGTTGATTCAGTTCCCCATTGAACTCTATCATCCATTATATAGTTGCTCAAGCATCAGCAGATTATTGAAATAGTTCACTTCAGCCTTAAAGCACCAGCGAAGCTGTTTCCAGTCACTTGCTGCCACCTACAGGTCACCTGCTAAGTTGCATGCAGTACTGCATGCCCACCGGCTGCATTTTCCTGATCCGTGTTTTGATTCCCATCAGAACTGCATTCTAGACATTGTATTACAAATGAAACACCACAGTTGTCCTACACACAGTAGTCTAACACACACTTGCCTGTGTGTTTTTCCCCCT
>VUQK01002985.1:3477-27207 GCA_015106715.1 Bujurquina vittata | reverse complement strand
TTTGCATTAAATCTTTTTAATGTAAAGTAGAACAAAATTTAAACTGGTATATAAAAAAGGATTCCTCTTTGAAAATTAACTATGAATAGTTTAACATTTTAACAAAAAATACCAATGCGAGGTGTGTGAGCAGCAGCCCCTGAGCCAGCCAGACTCTGGCAGGCCTCATCAACTAAATGTTTATTAATTATTCCATTAATTAAGCGATCTGATTAGAGATACTTTCTTCGTATTATCGTTTCATCGGCACATTTTCACTTCCTTACTGCATTATTTTTTCTGTGTGAAACAAACAGCGGTGGATGGAGCAGCTACAAAGTTCTCTGTTCTTCACTTCCTGATCAGGTGGTTGATGAAGGACCTCCAGCTGTTTCCCACTAAAAGCTTTTAATGGTGGTTACAGGAAAAAGTGCTGCTGCTTTGGACACTAGAAAAAACGTGTCTTTTTTCGAGCTCACCGTCTCGGTGAGGGCTCCTCCTTTTTGCGCTTGCAGCGTGCACAGTGTGCACAGAATGCACGTAAAACAGCTGCTGCTGTTGTTGAAACACTGTGAACATGATTTTGTGACGCTGCTGTCTCGACGCTGTTGGATATACTCCGAACTAAATAAGGCGCGTGACGTAATCGCAAATGCGTCCTCGCGCCAGCGGAATTGATAAGCGGAATTGTTAAACAAGCAGACTAACGATTCCAAGGAATTGATTGACTGGGAACCGGTTCTTGTAGAGAACCGGTTTTTGATTCCCATCCCTACAATTCAGAGACAGATAATGTTTTGTTGCATCACTAGTGATTCCCATTGTTAAATGTTCTACCTGTGTTAATGCCCCGCAGGCATACCTGGATATGGGACTGCATTTTTTTCTTTTCGTTCTGCAGCTCCTGGGACCTCTCTTCTTCTTCCTCCAGCCTGGACTCCAGGTCGTGGAGGATCTCCTCCAGCTCTTGTTTCTTGGAAGCAAGACGAGCTCTCATCTCCTCGGCCTCTGCAAACAGCTCCGTCTCTGCTTGCAGCTGCTCCGCTAGGATGTTCTTCTCTTCCACCAGCTACACATCCATAATGTTAATGTGTCAATTATGCACCTTAAAGAGGCCAATATTATTAATATTTTATGGTATTGCTTAAGCTGTTATTAACCTGCTGATGTTTTCGCTCCATCTCCACCAGCTCTCCCTCCACCTTCATCTGCTTCTCCTTCACTTTGACCAGCTCTTCATCCTTAGCCTGCAACTCCTCTTCCTGCCTTGTCACCTGCAGCAGAGGCTTCACCTGCAGGTACAAATGAACAGTATCAGCGATACTGGAAGAGAATCCAGTGACTATTGACTATACTGTAAATCTGTAAATAATTATGTCTCCTGAAAAATTACAATTACACACCTTAGTGAAAAGTCTCCACCACTGCCAGTGACGCAGCTTCAAGTATGCGGCGCAGTTCCTCTGGAGCACCTTTAGTGCACTGAGCTGCTGTTGCTTCTTAGCAAAGGCCCTGAAGCAAACAGAGAAGAACAGGAGAGAGACTGAGTGAGATCACAGTGACATTTTTGGATCAAATATATAGAAACATCTCTGTTTCTACTGAGGGTTTAGCAGTTTTCAAATGCAAACAGCAATGATAAAACAAACCCTTACTTGCGTGCCAGATATCCTCGACAGACAGCCTGGAAGTAAATGATGATGTCTGTGATTTTCAGGTCCCTCTCCTCCTCTAGGTGGGCCAGGACTCCGGCCCTGAAGAAGATTTTACTCTGGCCAATTCGGAAAAGGTTGCCGTCCAGCTCCAGAGCTTGAATCTACCATCGAGAGGGAGATGGGGTGAAGATGAGGTTGAAATGGAAGTAACAGTGTTTTCTGTTTAGATATAATCCTTTAATAACTTTTACTTCTTAGACTGCTGCTTGTGAAGCTAAACCTCGTAAATTTGGATAGGTCCTTACCATTCTCTCACAGGCCTGCTTGCCATCCATGAAGCCCTTGGGAATGGCATTAGGAGTGAGGATCTCATACCTTTGTAGAAGGCACAAAAAATAAGCACATTTACAGAGTGAAAAGCACAAGAGCCATATACACAAGCCGGCTTGTTCAGCTTCTTGTTAATGCAGCCAATCGCATGATAACAACCCAATACATTAAAGCATGCATGGTCAAGATGACCCGCTGAAGTTCAAACTGAGCATCAGGATGGGGAAGAAAGGTGATTTAAGGCTGGTCCGAGTATTTCAGTAGCTGCTGATCTGCTGGGGTTTCCTCACACAACCCTCCCTCGGGTTTACTGAGGAAGGGTCTGAAGAAGGTCAGTAGTTCAAATAACCACTCGTTGCAAGCACAGTACGCAGAAGCCTGCCTTGTATCATCAGCTCAAGCTTTTCTTTGCACACTCTGTGCACAGCCTGAGTATTGCTGCTGACCATGTCCATCCCTGTATGACCACAGTGTACCCATCTTCTGCTTCCAGCAGGATAATGCTCACAAAACTCTTGGACATGACAGTGAGATCACTGTACTCACATGACCTCCACAGTCACCAGATCTCAATCCTGTAGAGCATCTTTGGGATGTGGTGGGACAGGAGATTCACATTATGGATGTACAGCTGACAACTCTGCAGCAACCGTGTGATGCTGTCATGTCAACACGGACCAAAATCTCTGAGGAATGTTTCCTGCACCTTTTTGAATCTGTACCATGAATAATTTAGGCAGCTCGGAAGCCAATCCAGTGCTAGTGAGGTGGACCTACTAAAGTTGTCAGTCAATGTGTGAAGTAAATCACATTGTTTGTAGTTGTCTGCGTGAGCCTTGTGACAAAATGGTGACCTGTCCAGTGTGTACCCCACCTCTCACCCTGTGCCAGCTGGACAGGCTCCAACACCCCACAAACTGAATTGGACAAATGTTTAAGAAAACAGATGAACGGATGCATTTATAACTAATTTAAAAGTGCATGATGTGTACGTTTAGCTTATTACAAAACGTAGGGGAAAAATTCATTTGAAAAACTGAGGGAGAGATAAAAAATTACCTCTGTCTGAACTCCTGAAAGACGATGCGGTTGGGGAAGCCCTGTCTGCAGATACGGATCCCCTCAAGCACACCATTACACCTCAGCTGGTCCAGAACCAGGTGGGGGTCCAGCTTACCAGCCTGGCAAAGCAAGAAGAGTGCATGTGTCGTCTTCTTTAACTTAAACTAGCAGTGATTCTTGCTACTGCCTGTACCCAGTGCACCCAGTGCCAACATATCTGGACCCAGTTTAAGCATAAATGAGTAAAAACATCTCTTAACAACCCCACAGAATGTGCACATTTGGTGCACACTGAATGTATGATGGTTAGATCTTCAGACTCACCCTTTTTTCATGGTTGGGGATGATGCAGCGGACAAAGTTGGGATTGGTGTTCCTCAGTGTAGCCATGAGCTTGGACAGCTGCTCCTTGTACAACTGCCCCACAGTGCGGAACATGCCCTTCTTGGTCTTGTAGGCAGCACCGAATGCTGTCTCATTCATTCCCGCCACCTGGTCCAGACCCACAATCCGGTCGACTGGTGATGAGAAAATAGTTGAAGAGGAATAACTGGATTAATGAAGGAATTCACACAACTTCTGAGGGTGGGCTTATTGATAGTTGTGCTTTTTACATGAAGAGAAAAGAGAAAAGCCAGCAAATTATTTTATGCCTATTTAAATCTGATTTAATGTTCATCAGAACATGTTTAAGAAAGTTGAAATGTGTTCAACTCAGCGGGGTTTGCTCTTTTCTGTTTTTATCATAAAGCATGAAGTCAGACAACATTGTTACACCAGCTGTGAGTGAAGACCATCTCAGTCAGTTACTCTTAAATGAAAAGATACTTGAAATGACCTTTTAAATACCATCCAAACATTAAAATATAGCTTAAAAAAGGGGTGTGGTGTGGAAAACTATTATTATTAATTTCTTTTGCTGGGTTAGAGCTAGATATAAATGTCTTAAGAGATTTATTTTGTTCATTTTTGGGCAAAATTAATTAATATACAATCACATTTCCTCCTTTGTGTGTAACCCGGTGGTTCAGTTAGCCAAAATTTTAATATATGGTGGCACTCAGCTGTCATCTAAGAAACAATATATCATACATCCGACACACCCGTGTCAATGTTACACAAAGTTCACTTTCCACTGCAAAGACCTTTACAAAGCTCATTTAAAAAAAAAAATTCTTACACCTGTAGTACTTACTAGCAGTCTGGTTCTTTCCTGCTCTTGCTTTTAGATTACAGCACAGTTTAGTGATTTAACAGTGTGAAGCCATTATTACCTCATGTACATGGCAATTCTTGTGCACCAAAATAACCAAAGGTTGCATAAAAACCCCAGAAACAGACCCCCTCTTAACATCTTCTTTCATAGATAATTTTTTAAATCCAGGCTCAGAATTTGGTCACCTAAAGATAAACATTGCCAGAGAGCAGCGCTACAAATCTTGTGTATTTTCTAATGAACTACAAAAGAAATATGAGCAATTACAGACACACCTCTACTGACTTTTTATTCTACTAAAACTACATTGGAACAGTTGAATTTCATAATGTAATTTAAAAAAAACAAACCTTTAGATTAACATACATCAGCACAAAAAAAAAAATCAGATTGAAAGAAACTGACTGCAGGTTCTTTCAATCTGCTAACAAGGACTGACTGGCTTTAGCAGGCGTTTGTCCTTTTGAAGTGTTGACACTGATTCTGAGCATGCAGCCTATTAATTCAGATAGTAGACTAGAGCCTGAAACAGCTAAAGGCCTCCATCAGACCAGATATACTCACCAACAACATTCAGTGTCCCAGGTTTTCACCATTTGTAAAATAAGCCCGTTTTTCATTGTGTGACTTCACAAGCAATAGATGTAGGAGCAATTGCTCCTAGCATTCAGTAGAAGAAGGGGCATTTTAAGTATGAGAGGTTTTAGAGCCATGCAAAGCCAGAGGAGCACTATTTAGACAGGTGCAGAGTGCAGTCATGACAGGACAGGAAACCAATGAGACCGCCAGTGCAGAGCATAACAGCAGCAAGTGGTACACAAAGGTTAAGTGTTGCCATCATTCACCTGGAGCTTCATGGAGCCCAGACACATTGTCATAGAAAGAGGCTCTCTGAAACGTCTGAATGTCTACAGCAACAGAGACACAGACAGAAGGCAGGAGTGTGAGAGAGGAAAAGAAAGCAAGCATGCAAACACACACACACACACACACACACGCACAAAGTTTGACAGCACTGATTAGCTGTTAATAAAAAAGACGGAAGAAGACAGAAGAGTAAATATCAGTTTTACAGTATGAGTGTATTACCAAAGCCGTGTTATCAAGCTTCTCATTAATCAGTTAAGACATTCTTGATTCCATAAAATCAGAATATAGATTATGAGGGCCATAGTAAACACCTGAAGCATTAACAGTGCATTAATTTACTGGTGTAAAATACGCAGTTTTAGCAATAAATGTGCCATTCAGATCTGAAAAGCGAATGCGCTGGCTGTGTTTTAACTCACTTATAATTCATGTTTTTACCGGCAGAACCTGTCCCCACATTAGGACAATCATAAAACACACTGCTGGCTCAGGACAGAAAGCGCATTTTCCTTCATTAAATATGACATTCAGTGAGTTACAGCACGTCACATTGAACCTCATGGTGTCTGTCTGGGCTGATAAATGCAAAGATGACTATACAACAGGAAAGTACATATAAATATACTTTGTAATGGCAAAAACCTAATGAGCTTTTTCAGGCCAAGAAAAACTGCTAAATGTTTACCATCTTTCCAGAGCTCGGCCACAAACTTGTCAGTTGACTGGTGCAGCAGCGTGGCTACATTGTCATTGAGAGGATCCATGTTCTTCATGAGCCATTCATCAGCTTTGTAGTCCACCTAAACAAACAGCATTGTTTTAGCACAAAAATGCATTCATGTGTTTTTTTACATGTAAAAAACTGAAAAATGTGAATACTATAAAAACTGTGACCTGCTCCTAAAACCCATACAGGAAAAACAAATCAACTACACCCCAAATCAGGCTTCATTTATGCAAATTTGGCTACATGCCTTTCATTCTCTTTTCCATCTTTCATCTTACATCTCAGTGGAACCCTATAAATAATAAAAGGCTTTCAAAATCCACCCTCAGAGAGTTGGATTTTAGTCTCTCAGCTCTGCTGTTTCACCTGTCTGCAATCTTAAGTGACAGCTAGAGCTGGTGCTCAAACTGTTTCCAAATACTATGCTGCAGTTGTGGGTCTGTCTCAGAGTGCATACTGATATAATACGGCACATGACAAGAATCACTGTTGGATTATACCTGCATACTGGATTTGACTGGCAGCAGAGTCGGGAATCACAGAACCACAGTTGGGTTGGATTTAGTCTCTGAAACAGGATAATGATTTGTATGTGTTTTTCCAGATAGGTGACATACTACGAACAGTGCTGGATTAGAGTGGAACATAACAAGTAAATTACACGCCTGGCGACCTAACATGAAGAACGTAGGAGCCGCATATGGATTTAATCAAAATCCAGGAAAAGCAAACTCACTATGTTTTTACTTATTTTCCTTTTCGGTATCACTCTGTCATGCGGGATTTGTTTGCTGAAATTTAATGTTGGATCCAGTTTTGTGAGTTGGATGTGAAACTTTTATCGGAATCCACAGTTTTCACCCATCTGACTGATGTTAAGACACAGCTGTCCGATGTTCTTCACGGAGCTCATACAAATATGCACACTTCAGAAAACGAAGCAGGTAAATAATAACATATCAGATGTCCAGCACCTCCTCTGGAATGTCGTGGAGGATCATTTTTTCCAAACAGATGGCAGAATACCACACAAAGGTGAAAGTTGAAAATCTCAGTTATGCAACCACAAGGCATCAGGCACTCAATCTCACAGCAATGTGAACCAGATGTGGGGGATCCGGCAGCACAACAACTGGGCTATTGTTTTAATGCAGTGACCTGGTTAAACTACGCCACCAAAAGTCTGTGCCACAGAGAAAAGCAACAAAGTTGTTCCACAAGGAATGCACAGAAAACCCAGAAGAATTTAAAGCTATAAGGGAGATAAGGATAATTGTTTTCATCAGAATTTTTGTCTTCCCTGCCTGATATACATACCCTCCCTGCATAGTGGATAATGCAGAAGTCAGCTTTGTCTTTGAGCTGACGGGGCTTCTGAAACTTCGTATGTGTGCCCAGCTCCTGCAGCACTTTATCTACAAACGTCTTGTCTGTGGCCTTGGGAAACCAGCACTCCTCATCCAGCAGAGCGAGAATGCCAGGGGGGTTATTCTGAGGAGATAGATTTAGTGAATTAAAGAGTATATTTAAAAGCAGACCTGTGAACACAATGTCACACATGCACGGACAGCGAGCGCACTCACCGGTCTCTCAATGAGGTCGATGCAGGGCTGCAGGTCGAGGCCGAAGTCGATGAAGCTCCACTCGATGCCCTCCCTCTGGTACTCCTCTTGCTCCAGGATGAACATGGTGTGGTTGAAGAGCTGCTGCAGCTTCTCGTTGGTGTAGTTGATGCACAGCTGCTCAAATGAGTTCAGCTGGGAGGAAAACAAAAAAGCAGAAGTGAATTTTCACTATTTTCTTTAAATGTGATACATTTTTTCACTTATCATATCACTGGATCATTAGCTTTTTATGCTCTCATAAAGGGAACAAAACGACATCAGTAAGAAGATACTTTGTATGTTGGGGAAAAAAATCTGTCACGATTAAAGCACCACAATGAGCACCTCAAAGATCTCAAAGCCAGCGATATCCAGGATGCCAATGAAAGATGCCCCCTGCCGTTTAGTCCTATCCAGCGCCTTGTTGATCCGATGGACCAGCCAGCGAAACAGCCGCTCATATGTCGCCTTAGCCAAGGCTTCGACAGCAAAGTCAGCCTGAGGCAAAACAAAGAGAGCGGAACCGCATGTAGAGCAACATGACGTATACATAAGGCAGATAGACATGAGTGCAACATAAGAAAACAGCGTGTTGTTGTTGTTTTAGTCTGGAGTGTTGTAGCACGACGTCAGACAGTGAGCCACAAGTAGGACAGTCCATTAGCCAGATGGTGGAGATGACCTGTTCAAACATGTGCTTTCAGCTCACAAAAATGCAGAGTAGCCTTGAGCACTCTCTGGAACCTTTACCAGCTGCAAAAAAATAAATAAATAAAGCAAAACAAAAACCAAACATAGCTATACCACAACATTGAGTTCATTCATTTATTAGATGAACAAGTTAAAGGTGTTTTTGTTGATGTTAGTCAGCATTAGTGACACTTTCTTTGAAGTGGATCTAATAATGTTGAACTCGGACACTTGGCTAATAAACGCTCATATGATGTGAGAATGGCATCAAACTGTTTATCAGAGGGAACGTTTTTAGGACATTAGCTGGTATAATGTTAACTTATAACCAGCTGTTGTTGTTAAGCTGGCAGGAGACGGGGGTCAGATGTTTAATCTCCTGACAATAAGTAAGTGCGACTATATTGGGAATAAATAAGCATGTTTATGGATGTTTTCATGTATTAGAGCCCTGACTTCAGAAATGAGGGAGGGGGAGGGAGTAGTGGTGGAGAAGGACAAAGACAGAAGGAGAAAGAGATGATGAAAACATACATGTACAAATTTTATATGATCATTTACAGTTTGAAAGAGCTATTTGTGAGTTATATATGAGGGTTTTAATACTGTTGATCATGCAATAAAAATTACTTAAAGAATTCAACTTGAGATTTGAAGAATTTTAAAGACGTGTCGCTATTCATCCGATAACATAATGTGCAGATTTGCTTATTCTGATAGCGTTACACCACACATGCAGTTTCCATGGATCGGCTTGTGACAGAGTGACAAAACAGAGGTTAAATGTGAGGCTCCACGTGAATGTCTGCATGCCCTCCGTTTTGTTTAGGTCAGGCGGACTTCCCGAAGCTGTCGGGAAGCTGGTATGTCCTGACCCTAGATGGCACCTTACCTGTTCTTTGGTCTGTGCCTTCTGCACATAGTCTCGTCCCACTTTGATCCTCGGGGTGAGGATAGCTCTGGTAAACTCCATAACGTTCATCCCAAGCAGGTGGCAGAGCTTCTGTGCCGCTGGGAGAAGCAGGAAGAACAAACCATGCCCCTTATTTATATATAAATAAATACAGAATACAATAGAAAGTTTTGTAACAAAACATCAGCTTTGTGTTTGTAATTATCTTGAAAATCTAAGTGTGATACTGTGTTTAGATCATAAATTCTTGAAGCAACAATCTTTTTAACAATCCAGGAAATAGGATGACACCCTAATTTTAAATAATTTGGCTAGTTTGAGATGCCTAATGGGTTCAGTTATTTCTTTAACATTACTGGGAAGGGTATGATTAATGGATCTGGGCCTGAGACGCCTGATTTTGTTATCATCAGCCAAATTGTGCATTTGGTTCGACTTCTAGGTTTGACTGCCCAGATTGCAAAAACTCTAAAAATCTGACAGCTGGGTGTTATGAAGAAAAATAGTGTGTACAGTAATATGTGGATATAAAAAACACCTGCTGTGCTGGAAGCGTTTTTAAAATCAGAGTTGTTTGTTCATTTTGACTGGATGTGAGGCGTTTACCTGTGTTCTCAGGCATGGAAGCCTGATCCGTGTTTCTCTCCTTCTTAAAAACAATGTTACCGAACTGCAGCACTGCAGAGACCACCTTCAACATGCCTGCAAACACACGATGAGATAAACCTTTCCTGAATCCAATGGCAATGTCAGAGGAAGAGGAGGGGGAAACATTTTTCTAAGAAGAAAGGAAGAAGAAGATGTAACTGCTACTCACAGACAATCTCGTCATGGGTGAAACTCATGATGTGCATGGCCTCCATTGTCTCCTGGAAATTCTCCTTGTCCTGCTGGCCCGGAATGGGAATGTTGCCATTTGACAGGAAACGGTAGCTGTTAAAGCCTTCGAGAAGCAGGTCCGCTAAAGCGGAAAGGGAAGAAGAGATGCTCTTTATACTGTAGATCATTTTTCAAATTAAGAATCATCTTAAAATGCATTTTAATAACATCTGCTTTGTTTTCTATTTTTTTCTTTAGTTGAAATTGTGTGCATCCCACAGTGTATGAGGATCATGAACGGCTATTATTTTGTCTTCAAAGGCAACAATTTAAAGAATCTAAATTTCATCTTTTCTGCTTGATGACATTATTTTTGTGTCTTCCTTGTTTGATCGCCAGTTTGCGGTCACTGAGCCTATACTTGGTTAGGATCTGTCTCGGCTTTCTGTCTCTGGCAGCTGAGAAATATTCTGTGAGAGAAAGAACAAGGCCATCACTATAAAACAGAGACTTCACATTTCTATCTAAGAGGGAGATGCCAGGTGCAGTAAGTTCCTTTATATGCATATTAAATAAGGTCAGACTTGGTTCAAAACCCTGACAAACTCCTTATTTCTGGCTGAAGAAATCTGTTTGTTTCTTTCCAATCTCAACAGTACAAAAACATCCCAAATCCACGGAGTTAATCACATCACTCTGTCAGCGCATTGAAACTTTTCTTTATCTAGACAATCCTTAAAACACTCCACAAACACTCACTTCGAAGATGCTCTCCAGCCCCTGCCAGCAGGCGGTAGAAAATGTGAAAGGTCCTCTCATCTTTGGCCTGTCTAATGGCTCTTGACTTCTCCAGAAGATCTGAGAATTAAAGTTAAGGCCTGACAAGGAAATCACAAGATAAAAAAAAAGTGTTGCTCCACTAAAAATCTACTTCTATTTGTTGCATGCAGATTGACTGGAAAAGTTAACCTGAAGTAGTTTTTGGCAATCATGTAAGAAAGGGACTCCTTTCTTTTTCCATGAATAACAAAGAAATGAAAATGAGGAATAACAATGAAAGTGTTGCTTCTCTATAGCTCAATGTCGTCATGCTTCTTCTATGGAAATCACATTCTTGTGGTTAAGCCTGGGCTGTGGTGATATGTACAACTCTACCATTGATCTCTTATTAAAAAAAGTGGGCAGCACGTCGGCATGGTGGTTGGCACTGTTGCCTCACAGTGAGCGGTCTGGGTTCAAATCCACCGTGGCCGGGGCCTTTCTGTGTGGAGTTTGCATGTTCTCCCCTTGTCTGCATGAGTTTTCTCCGGGTACTCCACAGGCCAAAGACATGCAGTTACTGGGGTTAGGTTAATTGGTGATTCTATATTTGCTCGTAGGTGTGAATGGTTGTCTGTCCCTCTGTGAAAGGCTGGCGACCGGGCCAGAGTGCACCCTGCCTCACGCCCTGGACAGCTAGGACAGGCTCCAGCCCCCTTGCGACCCAGAAAAGGATAAGTGAAAGAAAATGGATGGATAAATAAAATGAAATAAGGATACAGGTTTCAATATTGGCCCCAACAATGTAGCCCGTGACATCAAAGTTGACTCTGATGAACTTTCCCTGCAAGAAACAAAATTCTGTTAGAAATTAAGACAGTTGTGGAACTTAGATAATTAGAAAGCCTGTGACGAATGAGTGTTTATACACTATTATGTATGTGTGTGTGTGTCTGCAGCTGTCATCTATTTCGCTTTTGTCCCTCTGGGCACAGCTGTGTTTTAAGTACCACCTTGTGGGTTTGTGCAAATGACAGAAATGTGGTGAAGAACAAAATGCCTATATTAGGAAATACCAGGTTGACAGGTCAGGAAGAATCTCAGGCATGTGTGCGGTTTCCTGACAGTGATTGTGAGCAAGTGTGTGTGAATATTTGTGCCCATGTGTCTACTGGCATTCACTGCTCCCCATCAGAGACAGACGGTGATTCACGAGGACCCAAGCAACCATGGTGGTTAATCTTGACCACATGGTTTACTTAGTCACAAAAAAATGTTAAAACACTTTGTGTGATTACTGTAACTCATCTCAACACAATCAGAGATAAGCAAATATTAGAAGCATGACATCAGTCCACGTATGAAACAAGACCTACAAACGTTTTTATTTTTATTAAATGTCCTGAAGTTAGTCAAAAGAAGCCCCAAAAAAAGATTAGAAGACTGATCCAGCTCTCAGCTAGAAGCGTAAGTATGAGGAACAAAGTGAAGCGAATAGCCTGCATCTGTGCAAATGTAACAAAATCCACCAACCACGCCCGTCAAAATCTCACAAAAGCCCCATTCAGAAATGCACCGCTCTCATTTAATCTGACAGAAGCTGAACATATCGGCTTCATGTGTGAATGTGCTCTTTGGTAACTTCTCTGAAGACGTTCAGCAGACAATCTTTCTTGAACTTGGTAGCATTTACGGATCACTTTCAACAAGCACAAGTATGAACTGCCACTGACCCCACTGAAGGGCCAGACACACCGCTCAGGTCCTGCGTCAGGCATTTGCAGGAATTTTTTCTTTTTTTTCCTGTTTCTTAAGGACATGACTTTCAGACACTGTTCGCCTACTGAAGAGTGGATTAACAAACATTTCTCTGGGCTGAAAACTTTCGCACACTGCTGTACATGATATTGAATTAGTACTGTAGCTTGATCTGTCACCTCTGCAGGAATGTTTGAATGAAACCATGGGGAACATTCACATAAAACTGACCTACAGTATGTCCGAATGACCAAAAACAGTCATTTTTTAGTAAAAGCATATCAGTTTATCTCAGGGGGAAAGGAAGATTTAAAGGCAATCCTAGGTTTTATGCATCGAACATTTGGAATAGATTCTATATTAAATTTCTAACCTAGAGCAGAATAAAACATCGCACACTAAAGCTGTTTAACACGAACGCACAATGTTTTTACAACCTCACAGTGGACTTGATATAACAGTGTTTCCATTCTGGGTATCTGTTCTTGAGTTTAAATCTGGCGAATGCTCATTTAAACACGAAATATGAACTCACAAAGCGAGATGAGTTGTCATTTTTCACTGTCTTGGCATTGCCAAAGGATTCAAGGATGGGGTTGGCTTGCAGGAGCTGGCGTTCCAGCTCACCCTGTGGAGAAGGAAAGAAAGGTAAGAAGCCAAATAGATGTCAACCGTGTGCATTACACAACTAAATATTTTCTTGTTATGACTATTTATCACATTTTTTTTGTATGTTCCAAAATATAAATTGGCAAGACAAATTCTAATCTTCACAACACAGCAGGTAGAGAAAAATGTAGCTAAGTCAATATGCTAAACCAATCGTTCTGACAATCAGCCATTCATCATGACTCTGCTGGCTTTACATTACTCAGCTGCAGTAAAATGTGATTTTTCTCAGGGGCCAAAACAACCAAACACTTTGACAGGACTTGTGAAACCACAAAGGTACTAGACTGAGGGTGTTTTGGCATATACACTAAAGTGAGTGATTAGCTTGGGTTGATGAGTGAGAGACTTCCTCCAGCCTTCATATTCCTTTGGCTGTGGCAATATAGTCTGTAACGCATGTCCAAAAAGTCTACTAAAACTGTGATAATGAGGGTTTCCTCTCATTTTTCAAAACCTGGAAATGGAACAGTCTCATGAAACCTTTAACTTCCCCACACATGAGATAACCTCCTATATCCAGGCCAATGGCAGCACAAAAATAGCAAATCAGAGTGTGGTTAAACTCAACTGAGGATACTCCTCTGGACTTCGATTGCCCAGTGGGAACAGATTAAGTTATGCCTAAACTCTGACTTGCTGCCAAGCTGGATCTTGCCGTAGGCCGGCCAGTAATGGACATGAAAAGAAAAATGCGTATACCTGCAGCCATCTTTGGTCTTAAGGTGAAATTAAGCTCATTTCAAGCACCATAATTTGATTCTTGGAATTTATTAGAGTAGCTTTGTATGAGTCACATATAATTCTTTATAATCCCTTGGTGCAGCTCCTCAGTTGATCCTCAATCTGAAACAAGCTGTTTTAGTTCAGCTGCTAAAAACGATTTCTCAGGCGAGAAGCCACATTTGGTAACTTTAGCAGACATCCAAACTGGCCTCCCTCCCCTTTCCAAGTGGGCGTAGAAGCACATGGATTTCTTCCAGCCAATCAGCAATCAAGCTAAATCACAGATAGTGACATTAATCCATCAAAGACCCCAACCACGGCCTTAACCCAACCCTTATGCTAACTGCATTGACCTTGCTTTCAACAAAAAAAAGACAATTTTTTAACTGAATCACCAAATAAAATAAAAAATCTTAATATCTGACAATAAAACTCTAGCATTTAACGAGTGCCCTATAAAGGGTTAAGCCCCACCTCCTGTAAGGCCAACATTCTCCTGATTGGCTGCTTCTTTGCTCATATCTAAATCTGTGTGCCTCGTAAGCAAATTACGGTCATCCCCTCTCTGTGACATCATACAGAGCCCAGTGTTTGAAAAAAAAAGTGTAGGGATGGCTCGACTCCTGATCGTATGTCCCCTTGCTGAATAGCTCTCCTCATTTCCTCTCTGTATTTTACTGACATTATCCAATAAAGACAATATGCCCCCAAAATAATATTTTAAAGACAAATAGGCAATAGAACTTAATCTTATAGCAGAGACGGAGCAGGGAAAGAGTAAAATAGAACAAATAAGGTAAATCCAAAAAGATCCGAGCCTCGTGACTAACAGAGAGCAATCTGATACTCTAACTACATTTTACTGATCATCCACAAAAAGAATAGTCTCAGTGTTGCAATAAGTATGAACAGAATGGTCCAAATAAGTGAAAAGATGGAAAAACAAAAGTACTTCTGGAAGGGCATCTTTCAAATGTTTCCAGGCTCCAAATGATAGCAACAATTCAACCGGCACAACAAGGGGAAAAAAGACAGTTCTGACTAAGAATGCTGAGCTCTAGTAAAAGGAATACAACGTTTAAACTCTCTGAACATATGGACCACACATGGAAATACAACATGTGGAAAAACATACAAACATTATGAACAGTTTGAACCTTCCTATAACATTTCAGTATCTGCGTGCAGTCTGCTGTGTCTGCCTAACGAGCTCTTCTGCATTCAAGTACCCTGACAGAGTAATTGATTCCAAGCAGTACACACATATCGGTATAAATGGCATTTCCATTCATACTTCTCGCAGAGAAAATCACTATAGTCTCCTCCCTTCAGGTCTGCTTTACCTCTTCACCACCTCCCTCTTCACCCTCCTTCCAATCTGTTCTCCTGCTTCATATCTTTGCTCCCCCTCAATCCCTGGCTCTACATTCCTCTGGCCTGTGCTCAGAGGCCACTCTAATGCAATGCAGAGGCAAAGCGGCATTAAGGAGGTCAGTGTGGATGGTGTACTCTGGCAAAGGAGTGTTGAGGCACTTAGTTACAGCTACTCACTCTCAGCTACTGAAAGCATATTAAACAGGCATTTACCCAGATTGCGTTTGCACAAGCTGCATGTTATTGGACTTCTATGAACCCTCTTTTTCTACAGTTATTAGATTTTATGAAGACAAAGAAACAGCAGGTAGTGGTTTGGGGGAAAGATAAATAGCTACCAGATAAATCAGGTTTATGACGAGAGCCAGAAAACAGTTTGGGAGAAAGCGCAACAGAAACAGAAGATGGAATTTGGGAGTTTTCATTACTCTGGGAACTTATCTGTGAATTAATACCTGAAAATCCATCTGAGGCTGTAACACTCAATCACGACAATAACAATACTCTTCAAACTACAAACATGCATCAAGCACATAGAGAAATAAAAACATGCAGAAATATGCATAATATTTGATTACATGCAAATGCAAATTAGATATTAAATCTCCATTAAAAAACATTTCCTGTGACAAAATACGAATAATGATGTTTGAGGAGAGATGTTTAGTGTGGCCGTCATCTGATTTTAAAGTAAGTAAAGTTCAACTCATTGTGCACACAAGGCACACAACGAAATGAGGGTTTCAGATCACTCATCCAGAGACAAGCATCTGCGGTCATGCAGCCAGAGACCGGCGCTACCGTTAGGCAATGTGGTTTAAGTGCCTTGCCCAAGGACACAACGCAACGCAGGGACAGGGCTCAAACCTGCAACCTTCCGGCTGAAAGGCAAGCGCCTACCCACTGCGCCACTGCCACTACTTTCACACTGCTCTTTCTAAATAATTGTAAATTTAAAATGAGAACACAGAACTGTGCTACAAAGGGTTCATTTAAGCTCCCAGAGTGCTCAATGAACAGTTTTAATAACAGGTTTTTGACTGACATGTTTCCAATAAAACATCTCAATATCCCTCCGTTCTAATAAACCCAAACCAACTGATAAAACAAAGTGTTTAATATGAGCCTGCAGGCTGACGGGCAGATTCACTTGGTTCCAAATAATCATGTGAGAAGACCGAGCCAGCACAAACAAATGCCTCATAAAGAAAGAAGCTTAGATTAGTCCGTCATCATCATTATGGAAGCAGCAGATTTAGAGAGAAGGGCATGCAAATATACACAAAGACGGCACACTGTTTGGGAGAAAGCCGGAGAAACACTTGCCTGTAGTTTGAATGCTTTGGGAGAATCGGGCTGTTTGTTATGGATAAACAAATGCAAGTGTTAAAACCTGAGGCGCTTAAGTCAGACAAAAGCCATGAGAAAGAGAACACCAGTATAAACTTCGCCCAACGCTGGCTATCCTCTCACAGAAGCATTAGCAGCAAGAGCAACAACTATGAGGTTTAAGTGAAACACAACAGCATAAAAAATGGACTCTATGGCAGAGAGCTAAGCTAGCTTACACACAATCACTTTAAACAGGAAAAACATGACTTTGTCCAAAGGTAATGATGCTGCCAACCAGCAGCTCAAATAACTCAGTCACACTAGGGGAAAACAGGATGGCAATCTATTTTGGTGGTTGGTCGGTAATTGCGCGGAATTTTTTCACGTTTAACAACCAATTGCAAAAAGACGTGGCTGCCAACATTCGATCACGCGGCGACTGCACAGGTCGTCTGGTGGGAGTCAACCTGTCTCCAACACGTTGCAATCAGTCCAAGGCAGTCTACACAAATGAGTGCAACTCATCTGCGCCGCATCTCTTTGCAATAGAGGAATAGACTCAGCTGGTTGTATTCCTATGTAAAATTAAGGTTGCCGAGTGCCTGTGTCATATTGCGGTTAAATTGCTGTCCTGCAGCAACGACGTCACTATTTATGAGGAAATTTCAGTTTCACATCTATGAAGCTGGACTCTGAATGTAAGTAGCTAATGTCAATTTCTGTATAATGTGAATTTTCAATATATGCAGATGGCAACATATTTGTGGTTTTTGCCAATATATCATTGTTAATTACCATTTTATTAAAAACAGTGAGTCTAGTCCCTTTATTTTTGCTTGAGTGACTTTTAAAGATGAATCTGAGACAAAAGATCAACATCTCAGCTTTCATTTCCAGGTATTTACATCTGGATCTGATACGCAGTTAAGAAGATAGAACCTCTGGTCTGAAGCCACCCATTTTGCTTTTAAGTAAAAGTATTGGAACATGTCACTGACAGGTGTGTTTGTTGCCCAGGCGTGTCCTGTTAAATTGAGTGGTCACATAATAAATAGCGCTGAATGTCTACGCTCAGTTTTGGATTTGGTTTTGCCTGTGTGAAACCCAACCAACATGGAACCAACATGGGAACCAGAGAGCTGTCTATGGGTGAAAGACAAGCAATCGTGGAGCTGAGAGAAGACATCATGACATCAGCAACGACCTCCAGAGGGCAGAAGTAAAGGTATCACAATCTACTGTTTGCAGAAGACTTCATGAACCAAAGCACAGAGGCTTCACTAGAAGATGCAAACCACTAATTAGCAAGAAGAACAGGAAGGACAGGCTGGAATTTGCATAGAAGTTCCGAGACCAGCCTCAGAAACTCTGGGACAAAGTTTTATGGACTGATGAGACAAAACATGAACTGTTACTAAGGTGATGAAAAAGGTTTGGAGAAAGAAAGGATCTACTCATGATCCCAAACATAGGAGCTCATCTGCGAAACACAGTGGAGGTGATGTCATGGCTTGGACTTGCATGGCTTCTTCTGGGACAGGCTCATTAATCTTCAGTGATGATGTCAAGCATGATGGCAGCAGTGCCATGAACTCAGAAGTCAACAGAACATTCTGTCTGTCAATTTAAAGAAAGATGCAAAAAAAAAATGATTGGGAGATCCTGCATTATGCAGCAGGATAATGACCCCAAACACACTGAATTCATCAGGGGCTACGAAGTGGAAGGTTTTAGACTGGCCTAGTTAATCTCCAGACCTGCTAAAGAGGAGACTGAAGGGAGTAACTCCCCAAAACAAACAACAACTGAGAGAGGCTGCAGTGAAAGCCTGGAAAAGCATCACAAACAAAGAATGCAAAAGTTTAGTGATGTCAGTGGGTCACAGGTTTAATGCAGTTACTGCAAGCAAAGATTTGCAACTAAATATTACGTCTTATTCACTTTAATCTGTTCCAGTACTTTTGCTCACAAGAAAAATGGCTGGGTTCAGACAAAAGGCACAATCTTCTGAACTATGCATCAGATCCAGATGTAAATACCTGGAAATAAAAGGTGAGATTTTGATCTTTTGTCTCATATTCTTCTTTTAATGTTAAACCCAAATGTTTTCAATCTGCAGCAAAACTGAAGGGACCGGTTTCACTGTTCCAGTACTGTTGGAGAGGAGTGTTTCCAACTTGACCCAATCCACATAGTGATAGCAGATTAACTTATTGCCACTTTTCATATGGCAACTGACTGCAAGTGGTCCCAGACCTGGTTCCAGTCCTTGAACCAAGCAACCATTTCAAAGGCAACAAGATCACCAAGTTCATTCCACACGGACGCAATAATTTTGGTCGTGCCGCTGTTTGAAACCACTGTTTTCCCTAGTGTGACTATAGCATAAACCTCACTAATGAACTACTCAAGTTTGTTTAATCCATGCAGAAACCACAGTGTAATGACTTCTCACCTTTTTTATGGAACATTACATCCTGGACTATTTTTCGCCTCTGAATAGTTGAAAGCAAATCAGCAAGGGTTCATGCAGGTCTGCACTCTCATCCAGGAAAACGTCTTGCACATAAATACCTCAATTACACTTCAGTTTTTGCATAGATTAAACAAATAAGATCCATCCTGTTTCCTGACTTGTGTGAAGCTAAACTAATAGGATGCTGAATATATAATATTGAAGATACAATCACTGTATGAGAGAGACAGAAACCCTCTCGAGCTTTGTGGCATTTCTTTAAAGTAGTAGCAGTAATAATGTTGAGAGGCAATTCAGTCTTTCACTTAAGGTGAAGATAGTCTATACTAAACAAAAATAGTTCCTAAATAGATATGACTTTTAAAGGAGAGGAGAGGGGAAGTACAACTGGAGCCCAACTGTAGGACAACGTAGGAAGTAGGGCTCTCACAGGAATGTTGTGGTCTTTGCGTCCTTTGTGTGAGGAGGCAACGTGAGCCAGGTACTGGATGACCTTCTTCGTGTTCTCCGTCTTGCCAGCTCCTGATTCACCTCTGAAAACAAAGAGACAAATACACATGAACACAGTGAGAAAAAGTGAGCCAATACATGATGAGTGAGAGAAACAAGTTTTGTTTCTGACCTGAATTACAGGGTTTTACTTGTGAAGCGTAGCCACATTACAGGAAATATTCTGTGTGAGTTGTCCACAGTTTACCAAGGTACAGACAAAACAAGCCTAAAACCCTAACCCTAACTAAAATAACTCTCACTCTTCATTACTGTGGTTAAGAGTGATTGGATGAACCCCGAGGACACAATGAACTGAAACAAAAGGAAGGCAGAGTGAATAACTATCAGGCTATCTGTTGCTCTTTTGTTTGTTTTTAAAAAAAATCAATCCATTTGTTTGTTACTCTCTTTCACTGGAGAACGCTGTGGTTTGGAGAGCCAGTCTCCAAAGTTTCCAGATCCCGCTTTTGGGCTGTCCCTAATGATAGCCGTATTCAGGCACGGCCATCCGCAACTCCCACAGTCAGGTCCCAGAGCCCAGAAAACCAGGGCCAAGAGTGAAAAGAAGCCAGCAACACTACATCCATCTACATACCAGTGGCTTTAGTGTAACTCACTATTAGCTGCCCACTGCAGTTTTAGCTGCAGCACTAGAACTGCACGGGCGAGTCCTCGAATGCAGTGTTTGTGCATAGAAATATAGGTCAAACAGGTACTCATCCAAGTGTGGTTTGATGTCCTCGTTGTTTTATTATAAAGACGTAAATCCTCTCCGAATAAGTTTCACAGAAATCATTTGTTTCTTACATATTTTTCTCTTGCGAACGTGGTTTAAAAGACCTTTGACTTTGTGCACTATTTTTACGTCTAGCCTCTTATTTTCTCACAGATCTCATGTGTTAGAGAGTTGAACTATATTTTTAAATCTTAAATGAGAGATTCTTCGAGGTCTAAGTCTTCTGTTCTATTCTATGAGATGTACCATATGAACATTATGTAACACAGTGGCTACTTTTGAACAGACAGTACCTAAAGACGAAATCACTTAAAAGAACAGTTCTCAATATATGATTTCTTCCCACATTTGACCATTTATACCACACAATTCATTATTACATCCCAGAGACTGACGGCTCACACAAGACCTGGATCTGCAAATGTTATTCTAAACTATGCAAAATGTATAATTTTGTGTTATGCTTTGTTATGCTTAATGGCCTGGTGGCCTTTTTACTGGATCAAAGTGATATCCTGTCTATATTACAACTGAGCTGCATAAATGTAGGTCATAAACAACCTTTTTCATCTTTGCTTCTTCAGGGGTAATTTTCCTTGGAGGAGGAGGAGGGGTTTCTCTAAACTGGCTGACCATCTAAGTGGTGGGGCTAAACCCTTAAAAGGGTGCATTTTCACCAACAGGGGGTATAGTTTTCAGAATTTAGGACAGATTATGCAACTGTTTCTTGTCTCTTCACTGGCAACATCAAACCCAAGAAAGACAGTGGCACTTAATTACCCTCTGCCAAAGAAGATGAAGGCAGGCCACCAAACCGCACTCATAACTCCCTCGGCATTGGGTAGAGCCGCTGTAAAAGCCCAGCATCCGCAAAAAGCTATTTGAAACTAGTCTTTAAATAAAACATGGCAGGATAAAGGGAGCTGGCCAACTGACTCAGGATGAGAGGAACATGAAAGGAGATGAATAGGAAACAACGAGAAATTATCCTCATAAAGCACTCATAACTGTAAAAGATACTTATTTTTGAAGGCATTTCAAGGACAAGAAGAGAGACCTTGTCTTTAAATAAATAACTCTATTAAGGTGAGTCCTTGTGCTGAGACGGTTTCATTTTCCAGTTCATCAAGCTGTTTCATCACCAGAACTGTCGTTAAGAACACATCAACCATCTGCCCTGACACAGAAGTTACAGAAATAGAGGAAAGAAGTTAAGAGCTGCACTACTCACGTGCAAAGGATCGATTGGTCCTCACGATCTGTTCAGAGAAAATAGAAAAAGACAGTCAGCATCTTTTTATACTGTCCCCGGTTCTATCCTTCATTACATCTTAACTTACAGGGACAGCATTCGGTGGCCACGCTGTTAGACACAATGCAACACAACAGTTTGTTTTCAACAGGAACACAATAGAGCTGACACACACCTACATGAACACAACTTGCATTTTCCTGAGAATAACAGGACAAACATATTGCTGCATGGACACCAAAGTTACATAGATGGAGTGTGAGAGGAGTGTATTTTTAACAGCCTGCAACCTCCTGATTATGCTGCAAAGCCATGCAATGCAATGGCCATAAACTGACTAACCAAAGCTCTCACACCTTTCAGCACACAGGAATGAAGCCCGCAGTCCAGTTGGCAGAGTAAGCTATGCCCTCTGAAGTGGGTGACCTCTCAACTTTGAAGGTCTTCCAGGGCACAGCAGAGAAGTACAAAGACCAGAACCAGCAGGGAACAGACATGCTTGTCATCTGACAGAAACTCTGAACTATTTCTCATGCTGCCAGAATCAGAGCATGCCCTAATTTAAAGGTAACATTATTAAACTTGTGTGACTGTGCTGTTTTTTGAAAAGCATGCCTTAAAAGGCAAAGGTAAAACCACCTGGTTCGGTCCTTCTTGTTTATAGGCCAGCAATCATAATTCATCTCATGATATTAAGTAAAAGAAAATGAGTGACAAGCACTTTAAAAACAACCGTAATTTCTGCAGAAAATTTTGCAGTAAAATAGATTTTTTTCCCTATTTTTTTTAAATTACAACTAAAATTGTGCCTTACACCTACTGAAAGCTTCAAGTACAACTCCACATATACAAAACTTTTAATAAAACCCATTTCTCCCCTAAAATCAGCGTATGGAAATAACTCATCATTCGATTTACACAATGTGAGCATTGTGAGCATCCATTTGATAAAAAAAAAAATCTGTCTTGTAGTAGCTGTTTACTGACTAAACCTGCAGTCACAACCTCAAACTCCAAAACCATCTGCTTGTGTATTATGTGAAGAATGAAGCCTGACATCATCACTTTGCCCTTTAGGAGGCAGAAAACGCCGATGAAATGACCTCATCAAATGTGTGCCTATGACAAAGGCTGGAGGGTAAAAACGTGCACTGAGCCGAGGAGCAGCTGCAGGATACCGAGTGGATGCTTTAATGGTTACAGAATATGTATAACGTGTGTTACACACACGTACGCACACAGGCTCTTTTTACCATAATGATGAGTTGTGGAAAATAGCATTTTAATTCATTATTACTTTTTGGTTTCAAATAAGACTAAATCATGCAAACATCTGATAAAATTATGTTTTTAAAAGTGAAACTGAAAAAAAAATCAGTGCTGAGGGAACAGCGGCAGCTTTTACACAGCGCCTGTTTTGCTGTGGATACATTAGACGCTTGAAGGTGACGTCACGGTTTAAAAAACTCTTATGTTGAGTGCTTCTTCCGTTACATCTGAATAGCACTGGTTCACAAAAACATGGAGATTAACTGGAAGCTCTAATGGATAATTATAGTGGTCTCCCTAAAAGCCATCCACTCTACAGAGATGAGGGTTCAGCTCAAGGGCCTGGCCACAGAAATTTACTCACACCTTGCTGACATGGCTCAGTTTTCACAGATGGCTCATACAGTCTTTAAGGTGTTATATTTCCCCAGAGAAATGCCCTTTTGTTGTGTGCTAAAGCATAAACTTTCCTTTAAGTGAAAAAAAGCAGGTGAAAAATTAGCCCGCCCGACTGTGTTCCCCTCAAGACCGTCTCTCATTAAAAGAGGATTCTCCTTTCTCTTCCCACTCAAAGTCTGCTTTGTCCAATTTAAACACAAATATGCAAAAAAAAAAACAAAAAACTCCATAAATAAAACAAATGTGTGCACATATAACTGGCGTCATCTCTCCTGACAATGATGTGGCCTTTAAAACTTGGGTCTGAGCCTGTGTTAAACAGTCAGGTCCATGCAGACCTGTTGCTTATCAGATGTACCTCATGCTGGTTGTAACAGGCCCTGAAGTCCCGCTGGACAGTCACGTAACAGCATGTGAGCCCTCACGAACATTAAGACCAAATACATACTAACTCAACAGCTTCTGAGTAAAATCAGGCGTTTACATGTTTAAACAGAGGAGACTGACGGCATGACCTCATGCTTCTGAAATTAACACCTGATAGCAATCTGTAAAGGATGGGGGGGGGGGGGGTCCAGGTGGTTTTTTTTTTTTTTTTTTTTAAATATTATTTCAATGCTTAA
>VUQK01002984.1:3453-18652 GCA_015106715.1 Bujurquina vittata | reverse complement strand
TCTTATTGTGCATACAACATACAAACACCCATTTTATTTATATATATACATACATACATACATACATACATACACACACACACACACGTATGTAACCTTCAAAAACGCTAAACGTTTCCCTGTGGCTGCCAGGGGTTTAATAGGCACTCCTGCATGGTGTTTGTGTGACTGACTCAAATTATGGTGCTCAAAATCATAATACTGAAAACGTATCTGTGATTGGCTTACATTGGAAACTCCTGTCAGTAAGTGATATTCACTGAAGTTGTGTCATGAAGGGCATCTGGCCAAAAGAAATCAGCCACGTGGAGCTACTCGCTGTGGAGACCCCTTGTGGATAAGGGAGCAGCTGAAAGTACCTTTCTACTGCCAGAAAAAGGCACAAGTCTAATGTACCACTTGTTTAAACATGAGCAAGAATGCAATATTTCAACTATTACTCGAGGATTCAATCTTGAATCTCTGAAATTTGGTTTACTCATGACATTCTAGCTTTACCTATCACAGCTTTTGCCAGATCAAGTTTTTATGTATTATTGAGCAAATAGAGGAATTTCTTTTACTGCCTAAAAGTAGTCCAGTAGTGGTCAGACTTGGAGAACACAAAGAACAACATGCAAATCCAATAAAGAGAAAAGACCAAGATTAAAAATCCCCACAAGGGGGCGCTATCCATTCTGTCAAAACAAAAACGTACACAACATCTACCATAAAAAAACAAAAACAAAAACAAAAAAATAATCTTTGTTACTTACCAGCTGTGCTGGATGAAGAAACAGTTGTGGGTGCCTGCTTTACCTCCATGGAAGTCCAGACCGGCCTGTTTAGAAAGATTGCTGATACTTAGAGTTGACACTTTGAAGATGTTTGTCCTTTACAGGATGAAGACTGAATGAGGTAAGGTGCTGACATTTAGTTTTATTCCATGTAATACAGTCATCTTTGTGGTAGGACTGCAATTCAAAGTTAAAGCGTGTCCAAGTTTTCAGAAAAGCATTTATCAGTATTTAATTGTAGTTCACTCTCTTCAAGCATGGCGCCAACTTCACAAGGACTGTAGAAGTCAGCAGAGATTAATATCCTTTTCAACATACTTTTTTTTTCAACACTTACAAGGATCTAAGTGACTGGAGGGTAATATTTAGAAAATATAGAAACATTTTTGTCTATCACGAATAATGACAATTGTCCCAGTATGCTTCAGTTCCTGTAGCATTTAAGCATCAAAATGACGCGGTAGTTCTTTCCTCATACTCTCGAAAAAACTCCGGTCTTCTCTTTACTCGCAGTATTTCATTGATAACATCTCGAATTTCTCTCCACTTCTCACAAGACAGCACAGGAAATCGGCGCTCAATGTACATCCTCATCGCCCTCCTCAAGTTTATGGGCAGTGCCTCTTTGCCCAATAATCCAACGTAGTTGACCTTTGCGACCCAGTCACAGTAGACCTCATATGGCACTAAGTAGCGGAAAACGTAAGAGGCATAGCGGTCAGGCCTGGGGTTCCCTGAGCTTCTCTTACAGTTGTGGTAGAGCACGTTTTCCAAGTGCGAGGGAATCGTGCGGAGTTTAATGTCTGCTCTGCATTTCCCTTCATTGTACTCTGCCAGCTTTCTCGCCATGGCAACATGGCGTGACATATCTGCTTCCTCTTCCTCCTCCATTTCCTCGTCTTCTCCCTCCATCTTGACAGACAGTGCTGGAGTCTTATCAACAGAGGGCACCAATCCCTCTCTGGGCACCTTAGGCTGCGGCTCTATTGTCTGTCGACGGAGCACGCTGTTGGGAGGAGAGGTGCAGTTTTAACTACACTCTGCACTGCCTGAAGATACGCTCAGGCTTCACATTGTAGAACGTCACAAGACTCAGGACCTGGACCCACATAGGGTTACTTTGCAGGTGCAAAACACACACTGGAGCATGTGCTTGTTTATTCCAAACAAGTCTTTAGAAATATTTGGAGCGAAATTAAGACTTTCAAAAAGATGATCCTGACAAACCGAACAAGGTACATGGATTCTTGTTTCCAAAAAAGTATGGATTTAGAGGATGTAAGGATTGATATTCTGTCTGTTTGTTTGTAATCTAGTGATTACAGTTAGCAACCCGGGACAATGTCAACTATTCACAGTGTAACGGTTTCATGTGTAGTAAGTACTTGCTTTAGTCCGGTATTGTCACGTTCATACAAAAGCAAAATTATATATTCACACAAATATCATCGTGCACAGACTGCTGTATGATTCAAAGATTACATGTTTAAAATACATCGATGCAGTCAGTTTAGAAACCTCAAAATGAGACACAAGTGGTCTGACAAAGGTGTGAGCTTGCACTGAAGGGATTAAAATATCTTCCAAAAGCCCTAGAGACTGGAAATGTTAAATTTGACTTAACAAACACAGTACAGCTGACAGGGATCTAGACTGAAAATGAGAAGTTCTTTAGTTCTGGACACTTACCGCTGAGCTTGAGGGTTGTTCGTAACAGCTGCAGTCTTGGCAGCAGTAGCAGCGGCAGCAACAGCAGCAAGCGCCTGAAGAAAACACACAAGGTTTCAATGCATTTTAGGACACTTGCATGCCAGATGTTAAGATTTTAGCAAGTTTAAAAGAAAAAAAAATTCTTACCTCCTGTTTCCTTTTATTCTCTGACGCCTGATTTGCCTCTCCAAACTTTTTTGATAGTCTGGCAATTTTGGCCTAAAAGAAACAGCAAGCAGATATCAGATTAAGGTTTTCTTATGGAAAAATGGATTTCACACTAATGCTAACATGTACTCACTTGGAGTGTGTTAATGGCGGCTTGGTGTTTAGTGGCACAGTCAATTTTGTCTACTCTATCCTTCAATTCTTGAAAATGTCTCTCGAAAATGGTAAGCTCCAACACCTTCAATCGCTCCTCCACTAACTGCTGCACAATCTGGCATAAAGAATCAGGTGAAAGGGATGAAATGTTAAGTAACTTAGTAAAGAGAAATATTCAGTATCTAAGTAGTTTAGCTGGCTCAGTCAAAATTATTAGAGTACAGCACAGATGAATAGTTGCATACAAACCTTCTCGAGTTTATGATGACTGCCAGCTTTTGTAGTAATTTTAAGTTCCAGTTGGGCTTCTAGCTCCTCACGCTCCATTTTGGGCCTCTTGCCCTCTATTTTTACAGTTTGCCCATCTTTTTCAGAGCCCTCCGATAAAGTGCGTTTCAGTCCCGAGGTTGAGCTTCTCTCTTCTTTCACTGCTTAGGAAACAAAGACAAACACCAAAATATTTTAAATGAACTTTACACAACAGTGTCAAGTACACAACAGTTACTTTCAGAGAAACATTTGTTGGGTCTCCCTTAGAGTGACTACCAACTGGGACCCTCCAGAGAACTGTACACCTTTGAGGGTTTATTCTGTTTACATTTACATTGCCAGTATGAACACTAAAGTCATGTAAAAGCTGGTCAGTGGTTCGTTAGTATACATATAGGCTCAGTAAAGTCTGGACTTGTCCAGTGGTTCATAACTCAGTGACCCTGTTTTTGTTCCATTTTTTAAAAAGCTAACATTATGAGCCTACATGGCTAACATTTTCCCAATGTTTACACCTGGTGGGTTTTTTTCTCCGGTTTGTTTGACCAATCAGCATATGAACTTAGGTCTGAACCAATCCCTGTACACTTACAATGGGTCCTCTTGTGCTGGGAGAGTCTCTACCCTGAGGTAAAAACACCACCAAATATAAAGTACTAACTGTGATCTTCTCCTACCCCTGGAGTCACACACAAACTTCCTCCAACCATTACAAGAACTATGAAAAAGTTCCATGTGTCAAACTGCAACATTTTCCGGGAACTTTATCATAGTAAAATAACAGTCAAATTATATATCTGCTGTGATACTTTTTCAAGCAAAAAATATTCCCCCTCAGATTCAAGGAAAGAGGATTTATCCCAACATAAAGTATTAAGATCCAAACAATAGAAACCTGACCTATTAACCATTCCGATTTGAAATCTTGCAAGCTTTAAAATTTGAGATATTTATGCTATGACTTCTGTGTTAAATTATCTTATTTACATATCAACAGTCCATAATTGCTTTCTTTTGTAACAATGTCTACCATCTCATACCTGTGCCAGATGGTGGAGTGGACGATGGTCGAGATGGCTTTGCAGTTTGTCCCACCTCAGTTTTTTCCTTTTTGGGCTCCACTTTTACAGAGTCTACCACCATCTTTTCCTCACATGCAGAGCCTGACTTCACATCTGCTTTGTGAGTCTCCTCTTCTTTTATGTCATCATCTTTGATTTCCACTAATTGTTTTCGATCTGTACACGAAGCTGCTGAATGAGAGGGAGAAGAAGCGGAAGAGTCTGAAGTGGGACCTCTGGGAAGAGACAGCTTTTCTTCTGGTACTTTGGCTACAGGAGCCTCAGGGTCTGTTTCCTTTGTAGTGTCACTATCTGTTTCCATTGGTTCTGTGAAGTCAGATCCTGCAGGTGGCACAGGTGTAACCGAAGCTTTCACAGAGTCCACGGCCAAATCCACGGCTGGGTCCTGCTCTACAGTCTGCTCCTCCTGAGGAAGATTAAAAAGAGATAACCAATTAAACAATTTTAAATCTCCACTTTCAATACAAATTCCAGAATAAACTCAAACAGTTTAACAGAATAAATATGAACATATCTGACAATTTTATGTTTCCAAGTATTCACCTCCTTCTTTTCCTCAGCTGGAATCACCTCAGTGTCTTTTTCCTGTTGTCCCTTACAGTCTGTTCTAGCTGGCGTGACAGGGTCACTTAATGATGATGATGGTGCGCCACTTTTCTTCTCATCCTCCTCTACCTTTTTCAATTCAAAGTTTAGAGGATCAATTGGTGATCTGGGAGCAGTTATTTCTTCAGATGCCTTTGGACTTGAAGAGGGAGGGGAAGGTGACAAATTTAGGGACAGGGATGGTGCAGGAGAGCTCAGAGAGGTTGGAGAGACGGGTGGTGTAGTTTGGGGAGTGTTCAAGTCCAGGATGTTGTTTTGCTCTTTGTCACCCACTTTTTGTCCATCCTCTTTATGCGTGCCATTCATCAGAGGTGGTGGAGATGGGTTGGACAAACTTGGACCCACTGTCAGCAAAGTACTGTGGAGGCTCTCCAGCTGCTGTCGATCACTGATCTTCATGGTTTTCCTGGCGCGAAAAATCTTCTTCTTCTCTTCTGTTACAATAACTTCCATTGCTGCCTGTGGAGTAACAAGGACAAATTAGATTTGCATTGGAAGGGAATGGTGAGAACAGAACAGAGCTGCAAAAGTTAACTGAACAGTCTCTTCCGCTAATGAACCTCTCCTGATCCTGATCTTTACGCACTGCATTGTAATAGCAGCACCATTTCAGAGAAAACACTAGAGGTCACTGCAGAGCTCTTTGGCATTCTTGTTTGTTCTTTCTAGAAGGTTATTCTTTCACAGAGGTCTGTGCACCAAATTGGTCGGTTCCCCAGCAGCCCATTTCCTTACTACAAATTTAACTCAGCATCCAAGCCAAATCAGACTCATCTGTCTATCTGATCACACATTGCTCCATCTGTCCATCTAGTGACTAAAGTCAAGACACAGCTCAGTAAGTCAGGACACCTTTTTTCATGAATTTTAGAAGCCCTAAAATTGCTTCTGCAAATCCCTATTACCTCATTTTTCTGATTGACTATGGATTTCATGTTTACCTAAGCCCCTATCCAGAGAACAGAAATGGCACGAGTTAACAGCAGCAGCAGGCCAACCTTCCTCCCATCCCCCCATCCTCCTATTGGTTCACTCCTCAGCAAATCAGAACGGACCCATTCAGACTGTGCTGGCAGCAGCAAAAGGGTTATGCAAAACATGAAGGACTTTCCGTATATAGTTGTGATTGTTGTGCACAATTTACTGTTGAGGCTAGTTGTCACATTTTACAAGGATTTATTTCATGTCTACTAATTTTATATGCATGCAACCATGTGTTGATTTAAATTTCTTTAATGGGAGTCAAAAGTAAAAATTTATTTAAACCGTGTACTGAAGGAGCTGCAGTAAATTTCTTCTTTTGTAATCATTAGCAAAAAGTGGGAATATCTTATGATATCAAGCAGCAGAGACAAAGTATTTAACTCACCTTCAAGCCAAAGGGTCCCTGGTCATGGATTTAATACAGGATTTGTCGACAACCTGAGGGACAAATGAGAAGCATTTTTTAGTAAATTAGAAGCTTTAGCTGTAACGGCCCCTTTGGCTTCAAAAAGGAGCTATTTTTGCAAGTCAACACAAATTGCATCAAACCGAAAGTGCAATATGTCAATTACTGTATTATTTATATACATCTTCCCTTACAATATTGATCGAATTCAGACCTCTTAAATTTGTTTTTCCAATGGAAAATGATCAGTACTGACCAGCTTTCTCTTACTCATGTTGGTAAAATATAAGACTTCCTTTATCTGGAATTTTTTGGATCCAAATGATTAATTATTTCTAAATCCAGTAACGTATTGATAAAAAAATGAATTCAAAAGTTATACAATAATCAAATTTCAGAAAGGGGGCTTTCATGAAAATCAGTTTAGCAATATATATTTGGGGTGCAGCCAGTGACCGTTTTTCTTCTCTTTTTTCCCCCAGTTCCCTTCATGACACTCTTTTGCTGAGATTAGATTGCCACTTCTGGTGGCAAAGAGAAGAGGATGAAACAAACAAACAAAACTTAGACATTCAAATGGTAGAAACTGCAAATAGCCAAGTCTGTATATTGGTTCCAGTGAAAAAACAACATATGAACTGGTTATTACTCAAGAAACCTTTAAAATCGGATCTGGAGGGAGCAATAAGCTGTGCCAATTTAACACTGTAAACTTGGTTAGCCTTACTGCTACTGCAGTGATCACATGCAGCAGAGAGAACCAAGGGAAAACAGCCTCAACCTGCAACATCTCATTTAGCCTTGTGTATTTTGCAGCTTAGCAGGCTGCCACATGTTTATGGAAAAATACAAAAACCAATGTGGACTGAGTGTATAGCTGAAATTGTAAAGCTGAGCAACACAGTGAGATGCTGGCGCACATGCTCAGTATCGTAGGTCCTCCCTACTCAGTTTTCACATGGGTATGCGTGTTTCCTGCGGTTTTCCTTCCTATTGTTCTAAAAATAAGTGAGAAGGCATTTCACTAAACTGCCTAAAAATCTGACCTGAAACAAAAAGGCTCCTTTAAAAAAAAAGTCAGCATGCACAAATAAATATGTGGAGCAATGAAAACTGCAAGCACGATTATTGGTTTACTTCACATTCCAGTGTTACTGCACACTGCGCAGAGCTGAAAATCCCCCTCCCCAATCCTACAGCCTCATTTACTGTGCCTAGATTTAGTGCAGGAACTCAAAATGGCCGCTGGATCTGCTGTTTGATGTCAGGCCGAGCTCTCAGTAGCTAGCTGACAAGGATCCTCATTCAGATGTATCAGGTTGCAGCACAACTCTGCTTAGCAAGAGTTTCAGCCTGATGCTTCAGCAAGCTGGAACAATTTGAACGAAATGTAGAATATGTAAAAAATTAATTAAAGCAAAATTCACCTCAATTATTTGCTCATATTAGTAAAATGACCTTCAGATCCAAACTTTATATTCCTATAATACAAGCGGGAAAAAATACAGAGCTGATTTAATCAGATTTTATCAATAATCCTATTTTTATGGTCTGTATATGTGTGCACACACTGCAAAAAGCAGTGCTTTGTGCACAAAATTTCAATCTAATTTCTTTATATAGTTGTTTCCAACTAAGTCAACTAGTCATCCTGCCTTGGGAAAAATTTGAAAAAGAAGTCATAACATGCAGTGTAGCAATTAATCGTCACTCCAAGCTAGGCCATCAAAAAGAACAAATACAATTTTCTACTTTTTTCCTCCCTTAACCAGCAGAGACAGCATGAAGCTAATCAAACTTCAAACACCAAACCCCCCCCTAAGAATACCTGATATCTCAGAGATAAAAGTTGATGGGCTGAATTCAGGCCCTGTTTACACGACACCGTTTCAAAATGAAAACGGCGTCATTTCAATGCGTTTTGGCCTCCCGTTTACATGACAACGGAGTGAAAATAGTGCGTTTTCGAAACGGGGTCCAGAGTGAAACGTTTCAGAAACGCAGCGGCTTGCGTTTCCGTGTAAATGGTTGAAGACGCTGTGTTTTGGAAACGGGGGTCCTCGCACATGCACACTGTGGTTGCGACCACTACAGTTTTCCGCGCATGCGATAACAGATTAACAACACTCGTTAGGGTTAGCATTTAAGAGTGCTTCAGTGAACTTAGAGTAGCACGATTCACAGTTGATCTTTGCCTGTGTTTTTGCCGTTTATATCATTGAGTGTTGTGTGCAGCAGAGATCTAACCTCGTACTCAGTCCACAAAGCCTCTCACATTGGCCATTTTATAAATAATGAATAAATCTTTGCGGCACAGCCTACTAAGCCCCTCCACGCATGCGCGTGGTGTGTAAACAAACTTTGCAAAAAACACCTCCACCTTGTGGCCTGGCAATGAGAACTACATCGTATTCATTGTTTCATGTGTTCCTGTATAAACGCAGCGCGTTTCTGAAACGACTCCGTGTAAACAGGGCCTCAAACCACTAAATGTTGATTCATACAAGTTGTGAATGTTTCCTAAGAGCGAATCCACTAACTACTGACAACAGCAAACACACATTTCTTTGTTTTTTAAAAATATAAAACAATTTTTTCATTTTGCTTAAAAAGGCTTACCTATAGATCATCACCAACAATCATACTTCATGACATCGTACTCATCAGTTTTGCCCAACAGTTTTTTCCGAAAACAACAGAAACACCTTCTGGTTGAGACACTGTGTGGGCATTCAAACACAACTTGGCCCAACATGTCCGCTTTTCCAATATCAGAGACCATGCTGTGAAAAAAGGTTGCACCAACCATAACCTGACACGGCTCCGGCTGACCTACAGATTTCAGTTATCGTTAAATCTTTTGTTCTTTTGTTTGTCCACTGTACACTATTAAACACTATAAACTGTATGTGAGTGAACTGCAGACCAGAATGAACAAATAAACCAGAGAGTTCAGTGAATACACACGTGTTCAACAACAACTGGAGCAAAGAAAGCTCGCTTTGGACTATAAAACACAGTTCTGCAGATGCAGTATGACAGTATTGCAGTAACTTCTACATTTTGAAGGCATTATGAGAGACTGTTTAAATGGTGTTTTTTTTTTTGAGTGTCAGAATTCATTTCTTCCAATTGAAACAAGTTAAAAATGTTCCGAGTAGGAAAAACTAACTTTGAATAGAGGCAATTTGCAATGAAAAGAGTTCCACTTAAATTACAGGGAGGCATGTTAAACTACTGTAAAACAAAAATGAAACACCATCCTTTTAAAGTAGCATATGTAGAATTTGTTGACAGTGAGGAAGCCAACGGCTGAGAGGACAACAGCAGACTACAAGAGAAAGGAGGAGGAGCCCAGTTAGGACCAGTCCATAAAGCTCACTGCAGTCATATGATCTATAAAGTGAGCCTATAATTAAACCATAGGAGCATAATTTATCTACAGCTTAATATGAATACATTCAAGTTTAAACCTTTTGTCATTTTCTCAGTACAGCATGGTGATTATCATTGACAACACTAGCTAGCAGCGCACAGACAGAGGGAAAGTACCCTGCACAGACTGTTGCATAGCAACACCCATCCCCCAACTCTAGCACAAACTAGTCCACAGTATGGAAATCTACAGCCAGCACGGGACAAACCATTCTGACAAAGGGCCGGGGGTGAGGGGGATCTGTCCTTTTTACAAAAATATCATAGACGTTTATGAGGAAAAGGTCAGGGATACTACTTGACCTACAAAAATACAGTACTTTTTGGAGTTCTTTGTTTGCAGGGTTAAAATATTAAACTCTAGTTGAATTCATTGTTTTTAATGCAATTAAAATATTCAGCCCTTTCAGGGAAAATTTTACTGCTCCCTCTGAGCTCTCTGCTAAACCTTTGATAGACTTAATCTAAACTGCATAGATATATGATCAGTCAAGATATTGTTGCAATAAACTGATCACTTGCTGTCGCTGAGCTGAGCACCAGGTTAGCCTCTGTCTTCAATGGGCTCTAATGACTCCTGAGGACCTGAGTCAGACTGTAACACAATACCACAGGGCTCTTCTTGATGATGCTAAATGCCAGCTACTTTTATACAAAATGTTGAGATTAATAAAAACCAGTGGAAGGACAATAGTTGTGTTGAATTCTTTCCATCACAGAAGTATTACCAGGTGATGCACTTGTACCTTAGGGATATGTCTCACAGAAAGCCGTAACCCTTTTTTTTAAATCTATTCCTCAAAACAAAACAAAAAAACCTCCAAAATAACTTAAATATTAATTCATCCTGTTCAACTCTAAACTATTTAAGCCATAGTGTGTAGACATTGTGTGCATGCCAATCAGGATCTCATTTTCTTCTTTTTCAGTAATAACACAACCTGCAAATATATGATTAAGACCTCCAAAGCAGTAGAGGTATTGAAAAGTTTACTTTTTCAATTTGTTAAAACAGCTCACAATCTAGAAGCCATCCTGCACCATCTTTACTTTGTTCCCACATTCGAAACAGAACTGGAAAACAAATAAAGAAACTAAACCATTAGACTGTAATTTAAATTGTGACTGAAAATCAAACCATATGCACCAAACAAGACCCAGACAGAATGCGCCAAATCACAAAACTGATTTATAACCAGATCAAAACCTCAATACTAAACAAAACATCGATGAAAGAGCTTTTTATTTACTTTTTTGATAATCGTTCCCCTTTATCAGGAGGACTCTAGAAAATGTGACGTCCACTGGAGGTTAGATAAATATATTATTCACCAGAGGAAAGACCAAAGGTAAATGGGGAGGAGTCCATTTTTTTTACTGAAGACAAACTAAACAGGAAAAAAATTGTCACATTAAACGTGCAACCAAATAAAAAGCAACAGCACAGAAAACAAATAAAGTCACTAAAAAAACACAAAGAAGCACAGCATGCACTTTAGTCTTGGCTTAGCTAGCAGCGCACAGCCAGTGCTAAATTGCACACTTACGAACACTCAACCTAGAACAAGCTGCAGCCACCCTCCCCCTCTTTCCATCTGTCTCTCTCTCTCTCTCTCTCTCACATACACACACTACACACACAGACCTCTGTAACAGCCTCTCCCTCTGAAACATGGGCTAAACCATTCTGGTGTAGGGAGGATGTGGGGGTGGGGCATTGAAACAAAAGAATTTTTTGTTTTTTTGTAAGCAATCGAAGAGTCAAACTGAACTTAGAGAATTGCTAAATAAGAGCAAGAAGTTTATTTTTTCTGATTTTACCCAAAATGTAAAATACTACTGCTCAAGCCAGTTAAGCACCTTTGCCCTGAACACATGCACATAACCTATTCTTCTTATTAATTACAGTGATTGCACTGAAAATTAAAAGATTATCTCAGCAGAACAATATTTCAAATATTTTTATATATATGTCACTAAGAATAAATGGTAGTTTTTAGCCACAAAGTCTCATGCTAGCTGCACCCAGTAAAAATTAGAACACATCAGTAAGCTGCCTCTACCCGCCCAGCCTCTCCCTCTGTAGGGAGGACTGCTGTTAAACTAGACTGAGCCATTCCAACGCGGGGGTGGTTCCTTTACTCAAGAGGAACAAAGAACATACACCTAAAAATAAAAGATGAAAAGCATCCATGGTTCTTTTTGTATTATCACTTCTTCTAATGAGGTTTATTTCTTTAAAAAAATAAAATAAAATTAATTAATTTCCTGATTTGACTCAAAACAGACTATCAAGCTGAAGAACTACATAAAAAAATCTAGTTTTATTTCAACTGCAACCTGCACCTGTCTTCATCAAATGTCCTCTTGCAAGAGTCAATAAAAGCGCACTGTGTACTCTTTGCCTAACCCTCCTGTCTTCCACTGCAGAAACACAAAATGGCCACCAGCGCTGCTGCGAGGAGCATGCCGAACACAAGCTGGAGCAGATCATATAACAAGCCCCGCCCACAAAAAAAGAAAAAGTAATGTGTATCTGCAGAAATGTTGATATTCATGCGTAGATCTTGAGGAAACGGCAAATATAACGGCTGAGTGTTATCTCTGCCTGTCAGTGATCTACTGTAAATCCTGGTTTAGCTTATCTTTGTTGTCAGAGAACACAAGTCCTGTGTTCACTGCTCACTCACAGCCCAAGTTATGATTAAAGAATTAACAAAACCACCACAAATATTACTAAATATTTTATGAATCTAAGTCTGAATAACTAGGTAATAAAATCATGCTTTTTTCTGTCAGTCTGGACGTACGTCCTTCAATCTGTAAACCTGACACTTGGCTGTCTCAGGTTGTCAGACACTCAGGATGCTGTTCGCTTTCTTTTGTGATTAACTACACACTGCAAAAACAATTACCTGCTATTTGATATTAGACATTTTGAATTAAGGCTAAATACTGAGTGGAAAAAAAGATGTCAGCCAGTGAGGGCAGAGCCTACATTCCTACATTACTGCGCACAATGCGCAGTCTTCCCTCCCCCCACCCTCACTGCCTGCATCTGGATTCAATGAAACTTAAAATGGCCACCCCGGTCTCCTGCGCAGGCACACTGAGCTCTTACAGCCTGCTACATCGGCCACAAGATCTCATCATGTTTAGGAAGAACCACACCAATGAAAAAATAATAATTCTTGTGTGAAAAATTCTGACCAAGACATTTAATGTTAGCTGAAGTAACCTTTTATTTTGAAACCAAAGCAAATTTTTCATAATTCCCCTAAAGCAGGTAGCAGCCTTGGTTCTATGGCTGTCACACCTGTCAAGGTTAAACTATTTTTTCCATGACCTGACATCATACTTCCAAGTACTGAAACACTGAATACCAGTTATTTTAATACCAATCCAGTCAAACCTTTCCTAATATTTCCTAATATTCTAGTACTTATATTCGAGCATTTCCTAACCAGTTGCTGATTTTACCAAAAACCTGTTACCAGCTGTGATTGTAAGATCAAGATTATCAGGATCAATGGTTTTTTGACTCATGGACAGGGTAAAGTTAAAAAATTACATACAAAATAAAACATAAAACAATGAAATCAACTTACAAACATTCTTGGCTTGTTTGCATAGTTGTTTTTTTTTTGCAAATTATTCCTTTGAAGCTCCAGTTTTTAATCACAGTGGATCTATGTTCAAGTCAGGTGGACTGAATGACCCAGAATTTTGAGAAAAAGTGAGCGGATGTTTGCTCTGTGATAGAGAGCATGCTAGGAGAGGCTCCAGCCTGTCGAGATATTGAGCAGGATGAGAGGTATAGAAAACATCTGGATGGACGCATTAAAATAGGGGCACTCTAGAATCGAAGAGTGTTTGTGAAAATACAATCCCCACGGCAGTGCATAGGGGGGAAATGTGTTCAAGTACACATGAACTGACAGTACTTGCCACAGATACATGAGCAAAACCAAGATCTTCATCCGTGAACACATTCTAGATATGCTGGCAAATTCATAATTCATCATCTATAAGTGGATTCAGTCATAGTTTCTAGCTTGAGTTCACTCAGTGCCTGCAATAAACCAAACACAATCCATCAGGTACAGTCTACTATCTGTCACCATAACATTTTTCATGCTTTCCTCATGGATTTACACAATTTTTTTTGCCACTGTTCAACAGGCAGGAGGACAGATCAAACTCAGGCACCTGCCTATACTGCATTTGATTATTCAGCTTTCCTTTATGTACTTGTATCATACCGTTTGCCATCAAGCCAGGGGGCAAATTCCCTTCACATGTTCAGTTAGATGAAAAGCTCAAAGCTGATAAAGAAACCTCAGTAGCAGTAAAAGACTACAGAATTTGTAGTACAAAATATAAATACATTTTAGAAAATAAATTAATCTGTGAAAAGAAGGCAACTGATATAAAGAAAATAAAGGTGAACAAATTCATGTTATGTAAAAAAAAATAAATAAAAAGGAAAATTATTTTGAAAACAAACTGTTGACTTTAAAAACACTGACTCTTAGCCTATCATTGCTCAAACATTGTACGCGTGATTTGTTTTTTTTTCACCCTTTCTTGTAACAAAGTGGACTGAGCAAAAGCAGGGTAGAAGGAAAAAAGGGAAGAAAACTGGGAGGGGTGGGGGTGGGCAAAATCAGGAGATCCATGTGAATCAGGAGAGCAAGCACATGGTGATTATTTTTCAGCCAATGTGAAGCTGAGAGGGGTTTGTAGAACGACTACAGAAAAACACTACTGATGGCTACTAGTACCAAACAAAACACACGCTAACTGTTTATTTTTAATACGGTAAAAAAAAAAACCCACATTTTTGGTTAACTGTAGAACTTAAACATCTGCATGCAGCTGTACAATTTTTTGATTTTAAACTCTGAAGACCATGTGTGGAATAACTCGAGTTTAGCTTACATCACATGATCGAGCTATAGCTAGCACCACAAAGTCAGATCCTAAGTCCACAGCCTGACACAGAGCACCAACACCCCTCCCCCACACCTGCAGTCTGCTCTCTGGAGGGTTACAGCCAGGCGTGGACTAAACCATTCCAGGAGAAGGGGGCTCTCTCAACAAGGGAAGGAGCTATAAAGGTGAAATGCATTTTTAAAGTGTCTAAATGAGTCAGGCTCTGTAGTTAAATGTTCAAATCTAAATTGTCCTGTGCTGAACAGGGAAATATACCTAGTGTCTTCTAGAACTCCTGCGGAGGCAGTTTTTCCACCCCTGGGTTTGAAAAAACACTCATTCTCTAAGCTACTTGATCAAATTTTACTCCTGTGTTGCAGTCACTTGTCCGTGTTTATGTGGCATTTCTTGGATTTTTGCTGCAAGGAAATAAAGCCAAAAACCAAGGAAGGATAAATCCAGTGCTATAAACTGCTTTCGCTCTCTGCCCAAAAATACACATTCAAGAATAAAGTGGCCATGAAAAGCACACACCATTTTTCTGTGAACAACTTTGCAGCAAACAGCTAACATTTCCTTACTTAATAATTTGGATAAGTAAACAAGCTAGCCTCTTCAACACCCCCCCCCCCCACACACCCACCCCCTTTTACCTTTGAGGGACTGCCGTG
>VUQK01002975.1:16446-33480 GCA_015106715.1 Bujurquina vittata | reverse complement strand
TCAACGTCCCCGACGCTGATTTCTACGATAACATCATTGCGTCTCTCACAGAGGCCAAAGTGCTGCAGGGTCATACTAATGAGGACGAAGGTGAAGCTGAAACTAATGATCAAAATGAGGAACAGCCGGCCTTTGATGAGGATGCCAAGAGCGACATCAGCAACACCAACAGCGGCGATGTGGACAGCATCAGCTGGTTTGGGAGCCACAGGACCAGCATCAACGAACTGCACAGAGGTGGGATGCATCACAAGGTGCTGGAGAGAGGGCGGAGGGACCGCAGGGAGAGCAAGATGGATGTGGAGGAAGAGGTGGAGGAAATGGAGTCAGGAGAGGAGGCAAAGAGAAAAGAGGCCATGAAGGTCTTGTGTAATGTGGTGTACAACAGTGCCTGGGCACAGGAAAGATTCAGTGGTCTCAGGTAGGCACACATGACACCACGCAGACACGCACACGATCTCATCACTTTCCATAAACCTCAAACTTCTGGTTAGGCTCTGCGTTTTCCAGCAATCACAAAGCAAATATTTTCACTTATTTCTACCTGTGAAAGAAACAAATCTATGACAAATCTATAAAGTAAGTACAGGGGACTGAAACAATACCCAATCCCAGGGACAGTGCCATTGTCACTTGCCCTATCTTGCATTTGGCTTGATCCAGAAAGTTAACCTCTTTCTACATTTTTCCATCAGGCTCATGTGTGGTCTCATAGAGCGAGTATCCTCCAGTGTCAGCTGCACGAATCCCTCGAGCACTCAGTTCTATGAACTCCGCTTCATGTTCCTCATGACTGCGCTTCGGCCAGAGCTCAGCACCCAGCTTAAACAGGTCACAATATCTGATGTACTCTGATGTTATTCCTGTTGTACACCTCGTAGGTGACCTCACATTCATTACTCTCTTCCAGGAGGGAGGGGTTTCCATCCTCACAGCAGCCTTGGAGAGCGGCCTGGAGGTGCAGTGGAAAGACCAGTATGAGTGCGTGCTGGACCCACAGGCACAACCCATCTCTCTGGAAACCTCTCAGCGTGTCACCGAGATCCTCAAAATTCTCTTCAATATTACCTACAGCACCCACAAGCAGGAGCCGAGTGAGGTCTGTGCAATGAGCCTTTAAGCCTTTTAACCAGCTCAAATTTTCAAAACCTTTTCTTTCACGTTTACTTTTTTTACAGCTGATAAACAGAAGCGCTAATACGAGGCTGTTATCAGTCAAATATGCAATCATGTAAAAGCTAAATGTGTTTTCAGGATGATGCGGCTCTGTACCGACACCTGGTGGCGATCCTGCGCCTCTGCCTGATGAGGAAGTGTGTGCTGTCAGAAGACTCAGATGAACTGCAGGGGTGAGCACAATGTGACAAAAGGAAAACTCAGATGCCTTTAAAGTCACAGGCGTCAGAATTTTTGCTTAGTAATAACTAAAATAATGATAAGTAGTCTCGTAATATAGCATGCAATTAAAACACATATAATGCAGTAATTTGTTTAAACAGTAAATGTTGGTAAATATGAAGCTTCAGAAATCCTTTTGGGGTTGCAAAAACCAGCATAACTCCTAAAATGTCACTTTGATCCAGAAGCACTGCTTTTAATGTGATTTGAAACAATGAGGATGAGTATGTAATCCTCCTCTGACTTGCTTATTTGAGACTTCTACATAGACCAGCAGAGCTGATTAAAATCTATCTATAGAAATAAATGTATTTTTCATTAGGTCTAGATTCTCATTTACATGTTCATATAAAAAGAACTTTGTGAAATATAATTCTAATAACTGCTAGTGTATTTTAGTAGCATTTATTATACCTTTGGGTGAAATACTATAATAATCCATCCCGCCAAATGACACCAAATATTTAAACAGGATCTTTCAGTTCCTTTTTAATTTTCAGGCTCTACTGGAGTAGCTTTTCATGATTCGCTATTTAAAAATAATCCTTATCTGTCTCAGGGATTACATGTATATACACTGAAAACAAGGAAAACCAGGATAAGGAAGAGGTTTCCTTCTCTTTTCGATCAACACACACTCTGTTGCTGTGACCTTCTCTCACTCCTGCAGTCACACAGTGAACCTGTTGTCAGCGCTTCCTCTGCAGTGTCTTGATGTGTTGGTGATGGTGCCTCTGGAGCCAGATTCAGAGCAATGTGAGGGGGTCAACATGGACTGTGTCCACACCCTGCTGGTGTTCATGGAGAGGCGCCTGGAGGCGGTGAGGGTGTAGAAAGAGATATGTTTCTGGCAATCCTTTCTGATGCATTTGTGGGTTGTTTTCTTTTTCCCCATCATTTGTTCTTAAAGTTCACGTTTGGCAGTATGTAAACCTGAGCATGTGGTATTACTGAAATAACTGGAGAGGGTTTGTTTTATGTGTTTTTCAGGGAGATAAGATCAAAGAGAAGCTGACACCAATCCTCATTCTGCTGACGGAGAGCTGCAGGGCTCACAGAGAAACACGGCACTACATCAGAAAATATGTAATATATGACACCTCAGAGATGGCTCCCATCGCTGTTGCTTTTTAATGTTTGAATTGCACTGTTGAGCTTGAACATCATGAGCACATAATATCCAGGTCATCTGCATGTAACCAAAGCACCTCTGATCTGCAAATGCATGGACGCTATAAGAATTAGCCTGCCTTGTAGTATAGAAAAAAAGTGCACATGCATAGATAGTAAAAGTGCAAAAAAGTCTTGAACCACCCATGATTTCTTTATATTTTGCTAGGAAAATGTGCATACATGAAAATACAGTATAAACAGTGTTTGTACAATCCTAAAAAGCCTGAAAGCCAATGTTTTCAATTTCAACCTTTATTCTTCAGCACAGCCTGAACTATCTGAGGTGGCTTTCTTGTAATTTCTTCATACAGTCTTCAGGAATAGTTCTCCAGGCTCCTTGAAGGACATTCAAAGCTCTTCTTTAGATGTTGGCTGCCTTTTGTTCTGTTCTCTATCAAGATGATCCCGCACTGCTTCAATAATGTTGAGGTCTGGGCTCTGGGGAGGGTAACACATGACTAATGCTGTTGCATCGTCTGTTTTATATCCAGGTATGCTTTTACGGCATTGGCAGTGTGTTTGGGATCATTGTTATGCTGAAAAATGAAGCTGTTGCCATTCAGATGCTTTCCAGCTGTTATTGCATGGGGGATCAAAGTCTAATGGCCCTTTTTTGTATTCTTAATTCCATCAATGTTGACATGATCTCCAACACCACTGGCTCCGAACGATGACAGAACCTCCACTGTGTTTCTCTACTGACCTCCTCTGTACGTATTGACCAATTTGGAATAAGTCTGGCTCCTTGGTAACAAAGTATAAAGAAATCAGTGGTCACTCAAGACTTTAGCAGAGTACCGTAGCACAAAGATTTCACCAGCAGATCCTTTAATTCCAGGAAGATGTGAGTTGGAGTTCTCACAAATCAAACTTGTTCCGGCTCATCCCTTGTCCTGCTTCCAGCACACTATGAGAAATCATTTTTCACTTTATATTTGATTTGTCTCAGACCTTGAAATGCACCACTGTTATGAGGTAAACAGCATATTTCACTTCATTTGTGAGGGGTCAAAATGGTATTTCTCATTTTTTTTAAAAAAAACTGTTAAATAGAACTGAAGCTATAATCTGTCCTTCTCATTAGATTCTGCCTCCTCTGAGAGACGTATCACAGAGGCCAGAAGAAGGCACCACAGTGAAGAGCCGTCTGATCCGTCTCATGACTCATTTGGACACAGACCTCAAACACTGCGCTGCTGACCTCATCTTTGTCCTCTGCAAGGAAAATGGTAAGAAGAAACACTGTGTGGATTAATAGAGTGAAGTTACAGTCTGATAAAATAGAATATTGCATATTGAAATTATCAGATAATATTAAAACAAAGGATGTGTTTAGCTATTATTGTCATTAAGGTATTAGTTTGTGCATTATTATTTTGTAGTCTTGATATTCTTGTTTTCAGAATTCACTGCATATATAAATTATTCAGTGGTGTTGTAATGTTTTGTCTGTATTTTCTCTTTCATGTCTGAAACGACCAATGTTTTTTGTTTTTTTTCCCCAGTGAGGCGTTTTGTGAAGTACACAGGTTACGGTAACGCAGCAGGTCTGTTGGCCACCAGGGGCCTGCTGGGGGGTCAGGGGCCCAGGGCCTCCTTCTCAGATACCCAGTACTCCAGCGATTCAGATTCAGACACCGAGGAGTACCGGCAGGTCAAAGACCGCGTCAACCCGGTGACGGGACGGGTGGAGGCAAATCAGCCAGACCCTATGGAGGGCATGACAGAGGAGGAGAAGGAGGAGGAGGCCAAGAGGCTGATCGTGCTCTTCAACAAGCTGTCCAGGTCAGCAAAAGGACAAACAGCTCCAGATGTGCAAGATTCAGGAATGAACATGAACTGCCTCCCACCACAATAAAGGTTCAGTTTAATTTAGAAAGGTACAAATACAGAAAAAAGCAGAGTCCAAGGTACCGCAGAGGAAGTTCCTTGATGAGTATTAATACATTTGTAAAATGTTAATACCAAAAGATGTGCAGTATATCCGAGTAAAGGTAAATTAAACTGTTTAACATTAACATTTAATTGTCTACATCCCGTTTGCTTTGCAGAGACAACATCATCCAGCCGATGGGAGTGGATGAAGAGGGGAAGCTCGTCCCGATGTCGGGACTGAAGGAAAACCCTCTGTCTGAGGAGGCGAAGTCGGAGTCGGAGAATGAGGGAGAAACAGACGAAGGCAACAAGGACTGATTACAGTTCATCAAATTCATTCAGTTTATTGTTGTTATTTTCTAAACATTTTACTTGTAAAGGTGGGAAATGTGTGTTGTGTCTGTATGGATGACATGAAAAGAGAGGAATGTAGTTCTCAACTAAGCCATGCTGAGAGTGAATAAATTCAAGAAAGGATAATACGGTCACGTGTAAGATCACAGTGGTGAGAATGCAGTTCGGAATATTAGTAGATCCTGAGAAGGAATAATACACATTAATGTTTCCATAAAGTGTTCAAGTCTAATTATCTGACATTTGTGTATTTAGCTGTTTGCAGTAGTATCATTTATTCTGCACTAGAACATTGCCTCTCAGGAAATGCCTAATGGGCTGCAGCTAATATCTGCACAGCACACTGATGTGCTGTAGCACGTCTGCTGAGGTGCGTCTTCCTCATATAAGGATAGAAATGTCAAAAATCCAGATGCCCCAGTCACATCTACAATGTTAAAACCCGCTTGAACCTTATATCAGTTTTCAGCAGTGGCTCTGACTCAACAACTCAGGAGTTGAGTTGAAGGCAATAATGTTTGGGGTTTTTTTTTGGGGGGGGGGGGCTGTTACTGGGTTGCACTTGTTTGCCTGTTGGCACATTAATTCCACAACATTAGCCCGATTATTGTAAGAAATAAGTTCATCGGCGGGAAGGCTGACGGCTTCTGGGTGGGTCGTTTCACTTTGACTACCATTAGGTCAATCTAGGGGAAAAAAGCAAAGCTGAAAAAGAGAAGGAGGGCCCCGAATGTAGATTTTCAGTTAGACTAGCACCAATAATATCACATTTGTAAGAAATATCCCATCAAATAATTTCAGTTCCTGTGACTAAAAAACTAAGTGCATACTTAAATTCAAGACGGTATAAGCAGCACCATTTGAAGTACCAGCTAATACAACAGCAGTGTAATTATTGACCATCATCACATGATGTAGTCTTTTTGGTGCAGAACTGAGATGTTTTGTGATATCAAGATTAAAGATCTTGAATTGGTAAACAGTGACTGCTTCCAAGTGTCAGAACTCCATCATCATCTCTTCGAGGGACATCTGCAGCTCCACAGACTTCAGGGAGGAGGCGCCGTTTTCAACAGCAATATTCTTCAGTAACTCCATCGAAATCAGGACCACCTGAGAGGAGACAATGAATTGGGAGCAGGAGTCAGAGGCAAGGGCGAGAGTGACCGGAGCAAGGCGGCACATTTGAGCTTGACGGCAGCCGTGAAATCAGAGAAAGGTCGAGCAATGAGACGCGTCAAGCTGGTTTCTTTGAGAAACTTTTTGTAAAAAGCTTTTGATTTCTCAGCATGCCGTCCTGTGTGGAGGCTGGGGAGAAGAAAAAAAAAGCCTTTTACACCTGAAGGATCAGCTGTCAGCACCGGTATTCAGGCTCTGTTCCCTTTGTGCTGCTAATCAATACTGAGACAAAATTGCCTCTTGAAAAGTGCTGCTGAGTACAGCTCCCTCCTCTTGAGAGGGCAATTTTAGAGGTTGATCACTCATGAAATTTAATACAAGTTTGTGCAGCAGAAAGGGGAAAAAAATATATCTGCCTATGTGAAATGCTGCATTGAGATCTGTGAGAGCGCAACACTGTTTGCATGTTTTAAATCATTTCAAAAAGTTTCTTCACCTCCACTGTGATGAGTTTTCTCTCCCAAGGCCTGTTGTCTGGGTCAGGCCACTTCTCCCCAATACAGAAGAACAGGGAGCAGGGAGGGCACTCTGGCGCTTTCTCCTCAATGAAGTCCTTTATTCCTAAGGACAAAACATGAGGAAAAATGGGAAACATGAGAAACGGCACCTGAATTCACTAAATTCACAAATACTAAAGGATTATTCCTTTCACTCACCTTGAAGAAAGTCCCTGAACACGTAAAGGGGCTGAGGACGCAGTTTAGAAATCTCTTGAGGCTGTCTGGTCGGGTCAAATTTGGAGAAGCTCCAGAAAGCTTTGCTTTCCCCCCGTCGCCGGCCGTAGACCACTTTGCCCGACACCCCGACTTCCAAGCCATCACCCAACATGTTCAGAATCCGCTGGGTGAGGTTGGCTTGGGTTTGATCCAGCATGGCTCCAGGACTTGGCAGAGAGACTACAGACAGGCCTGTCTCAGGATCCAAAACTGTCCCACTGAGATCAGTCCTGATGTGAAGACAACATTTTTATTTTCAGATCTCTGAGAATATTGCTTAGATTAAAACAAGAATTTTGATACTCGTGTCTATACTAGAAATGGCTTTGCACTGCAAATTGGGAAACTGTACAACTAAAGCAGCATTTAAAATGGGTGTACTAGTACCCAGAGAGGTACTTAAAAGTATGAAAATTTAACTACAATTAGTTCAATAAAAGTCAAATGAACCACATTTTATATTCAGTATTCCTGTTTTCACTGCAGTTGTTGGACTGATGCTTAAAGTCCTGCAATATGGTTACAGAAGTAAAAGTGATCGACTTATTTGTGTGATGCCTCCTTTGTTTTTTTCCTTGTAATTACTAATTATATTAAGCAAAGATTTTCAGTGGGAAAAAAAAAAAACAGTGCAAAATGTTAGATTAAATTCAGTGCAACTACACCTATGCATTAGTGTCACTGCACGATGGCAAAAATGGTTTACTGTTCACACATCACATTTTCAGTGTAATGTCAACCTGATTCTAAGCTTTTTTTCCCCCCTCAAAATATTTTGCCAGATGAAGGGGTACTTGCTAAATAACTACATTAATTATTTAAGTACTGTTTTACTGTTAAAATTAAACAGAGCTACAAAAGATGTCAGCTTAGCTTTTTTTTTCCCTTCAGAAAAAGGGTAGTCATGCCTTCACACCAACTTAAGCTTCTGACCTCAGCTATACATTTCCCCAGACAGAAACAAGAGTAGCATCTACCTCGGTTTATCACTCTAGGCGAGAAAATAAGTAAGCATATTTAACTGCATCAGTGCATCAGTATATTTGAACTGGAAACGCTGGGGCTCTGTCAGATGTTTCCTTTACCTATAAACCAAGCGGACTCCAGCTTCATTCTCAACCACCTGCTCAGAGACCCTCACTCCTCTGTAGTACACTGATATCCTGAATTGAGTCCCTATGGATTCAGAAACAGGGAAAGTGCATGAGGAAAGGTGCTTTCAGTTCCACTCTGTCCCTGTTATTCACATAGTCAGGGCACATTGCATTTAATGGCCCTGTTAAACATATTCCATTTGAATACTGTGTGCTGGATGTCATTTCAGTGTGTCTGTGTAAAATTCCCATTTGTCTGATACAGCAGCATCCTACCGTCCCACCCCCCCTCCAACTTACTGAAATTATCTCCATCTCTGGTCTTGTTCATTGTCTGTAGGAAATGTGCCGCCAACTGCTCATCATAGGCCCCTCCCTCAGCTCCCCCAATTGGATGTGCTGGTTGCTCAGGCAACCCAGCTTCACTAGCTGCACCCTCATACATTACTGGATACTGCTGTTGCCCAGGCAACGGGTGTCCACCAATCGCAACCTGATTCTGCAGCTGTTGTTGCTCGGGAGGAGGCTCAAAGCCTGCGGTGCCCTCTGTGGAAAAGTTGGAGAAACTGAACTAGCTTGTAGGAAAGTGCCTCGGATACTCTTTGTTTTCTGCTCATACTGCAGCAGTGAGGAAATGATAAGCAGAGCTGATAAGCCTACCTGCTTCAGGGACGATGTTCATTCCTTGCAGACACTCCTGGAGAATATCCAGCCTGGCTGCAGATTCTGCTGGCAGATACGGACCACTTCAGGCACATTCAGGGGATGATTGTCGCTAATAAGTGCCAGATTAATGTTTGCCTTCTAAGACACGAAAAGCTCAATAAAAAAGGCGATCACTCTCACCCGAAAACACATCATTTTCTGTAAGGATGGGGCATTCTTCAAAAGATGGGACGACCTGGTTCTGGGATGTCAGAGATACACATCTTTTCACTTACATCATTACCCAACATTTAAGTAATATTTGCTTTTTGCTACCTGTCTTCTTACAGTAACCCAATGCGTGGTCTTACCTCTTGAGTGGATAAGCCCAAAACAACGAACAAATCAGTGTCATCCTGTTCCTGGGATCCAGCACTGGACTTAGCTTTAGGAATGGAAGCAAAGAGCCCTGCTTAGCATCTTTTCAGCATTTCTTATTTTCTCAGAAATATGTCAGAAATCTGCCAGTTAGAGATACAGAGACATAAGTGTCTGCAAGCTGTAAATGTGCTCCACGGACTGATAGACAGGTGAAAACCACGCAGAGGAACTGAACATATGGCACACAACTGCTTTACCAGATTGAATTTGCAAATACAGTATGAAATGGATTAATTATAGCCATAAAATGAGTGTAAAGCATAACATCTGACTGATTTTTTTGTTTGCTTGAAATAAGAAAACTGATTCTTTTTATGTGGCTTGTTATCCACTACAGCAAAGATCCAAATGCTCAGTATGTATCGCAGTGGATCCTCACCTTTTGACGCCGACTCCTCCGGCCAGCGAAAGACCTTATGGGGGTTAGCAGTGTCATTCTTGTTGTCGTCCACCATTTTGAAGCCTTTAGCTCGCAGGGCGCTGCGGAAGTTCCTCTTCCAGACTGAGGGTTCTCCATGAGCCCGGCCGCTGCCGCTCACCTCTGCCCAGGCCTGTGGACCAGAACCAGGATGAAAACTGGAAGAAAATTCAGATGTGAACAAACTAAGGCTAATGAAGAATTTATTTGTGGACAAAGATGGATGGATGGATGTCATATCACGCCTGTTCCTGACTGTCACCTTAAAAATGAGACTGTCAGTGTCAGAGGAGTCCTGTCTCAAAGCGTGTTTCCAAGGAATGCAGAACTCTGTTCGCTCTGGGTTTGTCCAGCGGACACCAGGATACCTGCCACTGTTAATCTGTTCCTGCAGCCATGGGATGAGCAACGGTTTTGGATGAGACATTTCTGCAACAAGACAAAATATAATGTGAGCTGTGTCATCAAGGCCCAATGTACCATCACTGATTCTTTCTAACTGTACCGATTTGCTATCATACAAACTATCACAGTATAGCCACTCTAAACTTAACACGAAACGTAAGGAAATTTGTGTTTGGTCGATTATTTCTATTATTGCCACTGGCTGCAGAATCTCATCTCTATCTCTAATGCATTGATATTCCCTCCAATGATGACAAGCCTGATTGTCAGCACCTAGGGTACCATTAGCTTAAAACAAGACTGAATAGCAGCAATACACCCAATTTTACAGCTCTTTGGTAAACCAGTAAAAATGAATTTGAAATTTCATGAAGGCAGCAGTTATATATGATCATTAAAATATTTCAATTAAAGGGCTTGTAGATCGTGGTGCATTAACCATTAGAGAAACATAAAAAAATGATTTTGGTGAGTACCAGTGCTGTTGATTTAGAGCAGCTATGACATAAACCTTACACTAATAAAATTGTTAAGCACTTATATATATATTTATATTTCAATTTACTCTGTTATGCATTCTTTTGAATCTTAATTTCATGCTTGCCTACAGATGGCGCTGTTTAGTCACACCACGTGCAAAAAATATATATTTATTAGTATTGGCGAGTCCCAGCAGCAGGAAGCTGGGGTCCAGCTGGGACGAGTACAGGCCTTTAATGCCAGTTCTGAATTGCATGAAGGAGGAAGCAGGCAAATAGATAACAGCTGTTCAGCAATTCAACCCGCAGAAATGCTGTAGTACAATATATATATATATTTAAAGTATTTATTATAGTTATAGCTCAATAGCTATAGCTTCACAGTAGAGAATAAATAGTCTGTAGCTGAAGAAACCGTTTTCAAGTGCAACTACCCCAGTACTGAAACTGAATGAGGTGTTTGAATAGTACTGTAGTCACAGTAGTAACAACTGTATCGCTCTCACTCTTCCTCGGGGGGGTTGACAGCTCTAAGAAGGAAAACTCGCCCACCTTGGTAATGACGTTTCAGTCGGTGCAGGTGAGTGTTGGCGTCAAAGCAGTTTCCCGGGTGCAAAAAGATTGCAAATGGCTGTAGATGTTTGTCGTGTCGCCTCGAGCTGTGCTCCGCAGCTGCAGTCTTTAAATGCTGCCGGTGTCGTGCGGCTGCTTTGCGATTAGAAACTCTTTCTTTCTCGGGAAACTCCGAGTTCACGGTTTCGTTTTCCAGATGTGACGTCAGAGAGGTTTCATACCAGCTGGGCCCGCTAGGAGGGGTCTCACACACTCACGCGCACAATGGCATAGAGCACATCTAACCCTCTGAGGTAAATAATTCCCAGGCTTTAAGACATAACTGGAAATACCCTGCTTTGAAAATTAACGTGTTTTTTTGATGGGATGTTCCCCCAAAAAAACAATTCTTTAAAAAGAACAATGACTGCGAAGGAATCGTAAAGTTTTTACCAGGGTGAAAGAGAAGCACACTTATGTGTAAACTGACTTTCTGACATAAGAGCCAGCCAAACTGTCCTTCCTCTTTAATATCTCAATGAGCTGAAATGTCCTCACTAACACACACACACACAGAATAGGAAACGAAACCATTTGTTCTTTGCAGCTTTTATTTGTTTCTCAAATACAGGAGAGTTAATGTACAGAAGGACAAAGAATTTCATCAAGAACTGTACAATATTTACACCTTTTTTTTCCTTTTTTTATGGAAAATTAGATTGTTTTCAAAATAAGTCATAGTATGCACAAACATCAAAATGATAAAAATGAAATGCCTATCTCATGTTTAAATATTCCTCGTTTATACTCCTCCTTCCCGCGTGGGAGATGGATAGTTTACTTCTTTTTCTCTGCACCTGCATGATTGATGATTGAACTGAAGCACAACAATGTAAAGAGTCAAATAGATTCTGCCATTCTCTTTTTTTTCCTCCTCCATTTCTTCCTTCTTCTTTTTTTAGTTATTTTACACCCACTGTATTTGATACAATATGTCTGCCTCAACGTCTGGTCTTTTGGATAGAGGGGGAAGACGACTTGAATATGTGGGTTATGATTGTATACTGAACCTGTGGAAAACTATTTTTAAAAAAAAGAAAGTATTTAAGGGCAGCAAACCAGCACTTGTGAGAGCTTAAGTTAAAAACCTCCTCATATAAATAATAAAAATGTGTTTATATATTATCACACAGCTGACTGGTGCTGCCCTTCACATAGCACAGAATGAGAGATAGAGAGCGCATTTATTAACACGTTTCCTGTTTCTATCCGCCGACGAGTCCCCGATCACGCAGCTTGCGGCACGCAGTTTTGAAAAGCATTTTCACCCTCCTCTACTCTTTTCGTAAGCCAACAGCTGATGTTAGTCTTTTCAAAAAAATAATTTATGTAAAAACTAAGCAGTAATAGTTTCTCTTTGAGCTATTGTCTTTATGACACAGTTGACAAGATGTCAGTGGCTCCTCCGTTGACTTGGCGATCCTCCTCTTTGTCCTTCCACCTTGCTTCGCTCCCTTTTCACCAACAATCAATTCCCTCTCGACCCTCCAAGTGCCCCCAAAACCAGGGGTGGGGGTGGGGGGGGGTCCCCTTCTCACAAAGTAAGACATTTTAGTCATTGATCAACAACAAGAAGAAAAAAAAAAGCCCAAAACAAATAGAAAAAAAACAAAAAACCAGGCCAGTGTCCGAGGTCACGTCAACAGACCCTCTCGTGTTCATCAAGGGCCTTAGAGATTTGAAGAGGGTCAGGGTGGGGGTAGGGGAGGGGCTGTACAGTTGGATCCATCTCTTTCCATTTTTGTATTTTCTTTTTCTTTTCAAATACTCTCACTTTAATTCACTGTCTGTGTCTTTATGCGGCTGAATCAGGCTTTGGTGCTGAGTGTGAGCAGCTCGATGAAGGAGCTGAAAAGGCTGTCCAGCCAGTTCTGGTTGGCCATGCACTGCTGCACCACTTCCTCTTGGCCTGGGTCCTCAGCTGCCTGCTCAATGGTGTTGGTCTGGAAGAGCAGGGTGGAAGCACAGACAATTGTGACCAACCCAATACGTGCTGAGCCAAAGAGAAAACACAAGGCAACACAAGCGTCGAAAATTCCAGAAATGACATGGCTTCCTTACCTCTTTCTTGCACTGTAAGAAAGTGTGGTATTTATAGTGATGCAGGGAGTGGTAGAGACTGTAGATCCGATAAGACTCGGCTGACAGTTTAAGGTCCTGTTGAGAAGAATTTGGATCAGTTTTATTAAAATTATTAAGGAAAAAAAAGAACAGTAATGAAGAAGCGTTGCAGTTCTGAGTTAAAAACAACAAAAGTGCAGCTGGTTTGTAAACTTGCAGATGATTGTGTCTGCCTTTCACTCTTTACAGTAATGGTTAATTTTGTCAGCGCAGTGGTTTCAGTGTGGTTCAAGGCTATTTTGCAATCCACAAAAGTCACAGTCGCTCGTTCGTGTGTTCAAAATTTCACAAAACTGTGCGCAGATGTACCGCCGTATGCTGGGATTTGTAAATACTTCGATTTCAGAAAACATAATATAAATTTAAAAAGGGTATGACATTCTCATGCACGCTTACCTGTGGTTTAGGTAGGGTCTTCTTGACTCTGTTGAGGGTCTTGCGGTTGTAAGCGTCACCGCTTAGCCGCACCCTAACCACTCCTGAATCCAGGGGGTCTACAATGATCTGTGGGTAAGCATGCAGGACCTCCTATAGAAAAAGAGGGGCAGTCAGGAACAACCATGCTAAATGATAAAATCACTGTTAGAAAAAGGCTGTAAACAGAAATGCTGTCATAGGGTGTCTACAGGTATAAACTAGTTAAAATTATGACATTTTTAATACAGCTTTAAAGGGGATTTAAGACCCAACTTCCAGTGGAAATGCTTATCCAAACTAAAAACATATGCATTACAAATATAACCTTGATCTCAGTTGAAAATTAACAGTTAGGAGAAGTAAGGTATTTGGTTGGGTTCGATATCCATCCACCAGTTTTAACCACCTGGGGTAATTGGTATTCTTAAGGCACTTGTCATTAAATTTGCATCCTACCATTTCCATAAACTAACAAGGCTTTCCTCCTCCTCATCAACCAATCTTGGTATGTTTTGGAAACCTTCTGCATTTGAGCACAAATATAAGTCTGGAGAGTTGAACAATAGCTCAGCCTTAACAATCTAGTGATCTGAAGAGGGAGCTGAAATGGGAACACTATAAGCTCGAAACCCTCTTATTAGGTGACTAATGATAAATTCAATCTGGATGTCTCTTACCTAAGACAATGAAATACCCTTTGAGTCATTTTACTAGTAAAACTACAAGCAGTGGTCAGGTCAGCAGTGTTTTTTCCAAAACAAACATCAGCATATTTTACAGAAAAAAAAGTAGTATGATTTAAAAGAAGGAAACAAAGTGATGTAGAGCGAGAGAAGCGGTACTTTATGGGCAGATTACCTGGTGTTGAGAGCTCATGCTGACTCTCCTCAACAACCTCCTCTTCTGTTCGCTAAGGATGCTGTCAATCTTCCTCATTGGGGGGAGGTAGAGCTCATCTGATGGCCAATCAAGGTAAAAGAAGTTTCATTAGTCATCATTCATGTAGCTGCCAATCATTTTAATGCCAGGAGCAAACTGAAAGCAGCTCTCTCTGGCTGCTGATCTTTATGCACTCCCAGGGCTTCCCCCTAACCTGTCATAACTTGTTTATCTAGACTGCTCAGAAACTCATAATGTGGGGGCTGTTTGTCCAACCGAAGGCTTCAACCTAAAATCTGGCAGCCGATACTTGACAGAAATGGTGATGTTTCTCAACCTGCCTCAACTCTCTGCTTATGAAAATGCTCCCATCCAGTTGTTTCACTGCAGTTATTTAAGCTACAGAAAACCTGGTACCAGAGAGGCTGGTCTGGTTAGGCCAGAGTTTCTCACTTAACTGCACTTGATCTTCATATATTTTTTTTTTTTATTTCATCAGCCTCCTGTGAGCCAGCAGACTTTTAAAGGAAGGTTAACTGGTAATTATGTTGAGCAGAATGTGTGTGCAGTTCTCACCGTCTGTATCCTCCAGGGCTTGGATCATATCGGGGTCCAGGGCTGTGCTCACCAACATCTCCACATAGCTCCTGAACATCTCCCTCATGGCACGGTTGTTTACTCCTCCTTTCACCGGCACTGAGTGGGTGAGAACCAGTTTTAAACTGAGCCTTCTAATTAAAATGTGAAAATAAATTGACTTCTAAAGTCAATCTGGACGTGCAAAGAATAAAATAAGGTCTCACTTTCATTTTCACTAGCTGCTTCATCTGATGAGTCCGAGTCAGATGATGAAGGTACTTCCTTCAGCCACTTCTTCCTCTTCTTGGGCGGCGGCTCTGCCTTCACCTTGGCCGGCTTGGACTTGGGTGGTCGCTCAGCCTTTTCCTTCTCCTTACTCTCCACCACTTTCCTGTCTTCCTTCGTTCTACCTCGCTCCGCTGCACGTTTCTCTACTTTCTCCTGCTGTGGCTGCACCCGCTTCTCCTTTTCCCTCTCTTTCTCAGGGTCCCTGTTTTTCTCTTTCTCCTCAGCTTTAGGCACAGAAGCTGTAAGCTCCTTCTTTTCTCGTTCCTTTGTCGTCGTGGTCGCTGTTCTCGTTTTCTCCCTCTGTTCACGCTGGACTGGTGGAGCCACTCTCTCCTCTTTCTCCGCTACTCTTGATGGCACCTGGGTGGTGGGAGGGGATGCCATTCTCGGGAGGGACTGACGTCTGTTGGACATGAGGAAATCAGTCTTATTTACCACAACACAGCTTAACTTCATCTTATCTGCACTTATTAAGTCCTCAAAATAGTGATGATTCAACTATCAAGAGCCTACTTCTCTATATTTGTGCAGCTTAGTTGCAGAGGTGCCATATCATTTTGTATTTTTGGAGGTTAGTAATGTCATGCTCAGCAGGGATCTATTCTAGTTCATTTTAATTTAATATGGGCATGAGTTTAAGGATGAAAACCAGTCTTACCTGAGTGCAGGTGTTGCTCTGCGCCATGGTCTCCTGGAGCACACTCTGACATAGTCCTTTTTGTTGACGTTCTCTAGAAACTTGACATATATTCGCTGATAGCGCCTCTTAGCATCACCAAAGTATCCAAGATACTGAGTCATAAAAGGAAAAATAACTTTTAGTCTCATATACTTTGATTATGTGACAATATAGTCTGGAGGATAATGGTAACCATAAAGCACATGCTACATTATTTTTATTATATTATGGTTGGAACTCTAAAAAGCATATAAATCAACTTGTGTGCAGGTGTGGCTAGATTAGTAAGGACGTGTGGTGAACTTACGTTGCTTGTGGCGCAGAACTGTCTCTGCCCATCTTTAATCTCTGGGCTGAACTTCTGCAGCAGGGCTTTCTGCACCCTCCAGATGGGTGGAGGCTCACGGCCTGTCTGCAAGGCCAGCTGTATCCGCACACATAACACACAGTTACATTTTACAGCTTTAATTTAAATAATCATTAAAGTACTGAGTGATTTTATTGGCTTTAAAAATGCAGTAAAATATTGTTAAACTGCACTGACTCCCAGAAAGCTGCATAAAGATTTATATAACGGTTTAATAAAATAATCACAGATTCACACACAAATACCTTGAGTGTCCGAATGTCTTCCACGCGCACCACAAACTCATCCCTCTCTCTAAAGATGCCCTCCCCACCACTCTCGCTCTCATCCTCCTCACTCTCTCCAACAATGGCAGCATCTTCTTGCTTTTGGGCAAGATGCAGCGATGTGATCTTAGGAGCTGGGGGTTCTTCTGGAGAGGCGGGGGACTCTGGAGATGGCATGGGAGACTCCTTCTGAGCTGAAGGTGGGGGAGGAGGGGAGGGTGGAGCAGGAGGAGGAGGAGGCGGAGGAGTGGCAGGCTGCTGGATAGAAGCCAGTGTAGGAGGTGCAGGTGGGGGGGAAGGAGATGTGGGGGCGACAGGGCTTGGAGGCTGGGAGTCCTCCTGTTGTTGTTCTTCTGGTGGAGGCAGGGGAGAGGGGAGCGAGAGAGGAGGGAGGGGAGAGTGAGAAGGAGACGAAGATGAGGCAGGAGATGGGGGGGCAGAAGGAGGTTCAGGAGTTGTGGGTTCTGGAGGAATCTCGGGAAGAGGAGCTGGAAGGAAGGTGCAAAAAGAAATTCAATTAAATTATTTTATTTTACAAACACATTAAAAGGAATTTTTAAAGTAAGATACAGAAAATGTGGTATGATTAATTTAAAAAAAAAAAAAAAAAAAAAAATACCCCTCCCCTTTTTCTTTTTTTTTTTTTTCT
>VUQK01002961.1:23170-36345 GCA_015106715.1 Bujurquina vittata | reverse complement strand
CCACCCAGTAGGGTTGTGCCATATCATACTGTCCATGATAATACCAGCATAAATTCGTACGTGATGCCACGCATTTATGTTCCCTAGTGCCCGCACAAAAACAGCTCAAGCCAAAACATGTCTGACAGCAAGAAAAGCGTGTCAGTTGCCATGATTTAGTACCTAAAAAGGGAGCTACTTCAATAGTATAGCACAAATAGTATGGTACAAGAGGTCAGATCTCTAACAAAGAACAATACTGAACAAGAACAATACAAAACTGTTCCAGCTAAAGGTAGAAACAATAAATTTGTTTTACTTGTCAAGTACAACCGAGCTATGGCGGCATGCGAGGAGGATGCCAGCAGCAGGTTATGTGCGACCAAGCATCACTGAAGCACTAGTTATACTCCATGTGACAAGAGTAAACAGTGGATAGAAATTACTGACCCGATTGTGTGGTGGAAAAGCAGGATTTTTGAGCAACTGGTTAAAAAGCTTGATCCAAGATACAACAGCCCAGGTAGAAAATACCTTTCAGTTTCACTTTTATTATGAGACAGTATTGTTAGGGCTCATTAAGTGTTACAAGGTTAGGTTATTGTTAAACCAAAGTGTTAGGTGGATATATTATAATTTTACTTAAAATTCCCAGGGAAAAACACTAATACTAGGCTACTTTTTGCTTACATTTGATTTAAGCTCTTTCACTATTATTGCGCTATAAATCATGATTTGTGGTCCCACAAATGTGCCAGTGTGCAACAGAGTTCAGGAGAACCATTAAAAAAACCTTTAAAGATGCGAAAATATTGTATGAAAAGTACAGACCGTGGACACTTTTCATTGTTTTTAGCACTCGGCTTCAGTTCAGTTTGTATGTTATAACTTGTCTCTCGTCTGCGACTGGCTGAGGGACCAACAACGGCACAAAATGACTCACAGCAATGCAGATGGCAGAGACTTGTTTATTGATGCACTGACAAAAGTAACATCAGAGAGACTGATCAGGCCTTTGCAGATGTGTTAGTTGGGCCAAACAAAGCCACAGTCACCTTCAAGCTTGACATGGAGCCTCAGCAAATGTCATTCCTGCTGATACAGAACATCCTACAGCCTTCAATCCACCCTCTCTGTGGTTATGGAGGTGAAAAGCTACCTGTCAGAGGCAACTGCAGCATTAAATGCTAGTACAGTATATCAACTAACACTGACAGTCCACATGCTCCACCAGTGTTAGGACTACAGGCATGTATAAACTTTGGACTCATTAAGCTTATACTGTCTATATGGCTCATCTGAGATGTCTGTTATGGGTGAATTTGCAGATGTATTCACAGGAACAGGACTATTTCCTGGTGAGTGTACTATTCATATTGACCCCAATGCAGGACCTGTATCTGCCAGACTTCATGAAAGAAGACATACAGAAAAGCAAGGTATGGTCACAGAACTAAATAATGGGTCAATCCAATGGTGGCAGTAGAAAAGCCACGCACAGGAAAGCTGCTGGTGTGTCTTGACTCCAAAGACCTGAAAAAAGTAATCAAGCGCCCACATTACACCTTACCTACCCTCAATGACATCACATCCAGATTGACAGGAACTTGGTTCAGTGTCATGGATGCCAGATCAGGCTACCCCTCAGATGACTGGGTCTGCTGTAACCCCTGCTCAAGATACTCAGGATATGCCGTGAGTGTGCGGAGCATGCAGTCTCTTCTGAGGACACTAGAAGCTGGGCACGCTCAGGATTGTTGGAATGCTGGGGCCGCCTAGTGGGATGCCCAGGCTCCACGGGATGCTGGGGCTGCTTGGCAGGACATGCAGCCATCTTCTCTGACAACTGGGGCTGCAGCAACTCAGGCACAGGCTGCCCAGGTTGCTCTGGAAACTAAGATTGCTCAGGTCAGGTCTGCTCAGCATGCTCCAGCTCAAAAGTAAGAGGTTTTGGCAAGTTTCTAATGGGCACAACCCACATCCTCAACTCTGCTACTCAACCCACAAATGCATTTTCTTTGCAAATGGGGCACCATTTAAGGGGAAATAAACAGGCTTTCAAACAAAATAGGAGTTACTGCCAAGAAGCATTATTACAAAGCATTATCTCTGTTTTTTTACAGGCTGACTCAGACTGGGTAGGCTGGGAAATACAAAGTTCAAACTCAGATTGAGCCTGAAAACCAAAACACAGTCTCTGGGAAGAGACAGACTGAGCAGGACAATATACAGCCTCAAGAGATGCCGACTGGGAAACATAGCAAACACCAATAAAACACCAGGCAAACCAAGAAACTCATAGAACAATTAAATTACCAATATCAAGTCTGAAAACACTAAATGCTTGGTAACAAACGCAGGACCATGATACTTTTCCTGTAGGTCAAACCTTCAGGTCACTGTCTGTATGTATAGCCCACCACGGCTTCCTAATTCATTAAAATATTAATTATTATTATAGTCTGGTAGCTGTTTAAAAATAATATATACAAACAATATACTTGGAAGTGTTTTCTTATTTCATATCCTGTTTCTCTCAGATAAACAAAAAAACAATCTGCACAAAAAATGGCTCAACTGGCTCATGGTAAATTAGAAAAGCTAATCTAACCATTGTTGAAATAATACACACACACACACAAACACACAAGGGCACACACACACCATACTGTATAAACCTCTTTTTAATTAGCTGCTTGAAGGACAGAGTGAGGGCAAAGAGGTAATGTTGGATTAGTGTTTTCATGCCAGAGAGAGAGGTAGTGAGACACACAGATTCCTTCAACCATAACACTGTCATAACAAGCCCCAAAAAGTAAAGTAAGCCTTTGATATAGACGTGATTTTTATTGACAGTTTTGTTTGTTAGAGAATGACAAAGATCTGTGTGTGAACTAATTAAAGGACCATGTGTCACTTTGCAATTAATTTTGAGGCTTGGACATTTACACTCTCCAGCAGCCTGAGCAGCTAATATAAAAACATGCCAAAACAGTGTTTAACCTTTTAAATACAGACCAGCATACAGCTGAGATTGGTTCCATAAACACAGTGCACAATGCTGTTCCATTTGCTACTTAAGACCATTACAATATGTTAGTGGTCACCTTTTTCCTTACATTAATATACATCCACCAATGAAATCTTCAAAAAAAATTGAGCTTTGCGTTTTTATGCTTTTGTCTGTTGAGTTTTTGGATTTTTTGATTATTTAGAAATTTTCTCATTCATAAAAAAGTCATGCTTTCAGTTTTTATGAGTTTCTTTCTTCTTATAGTCCTCTGTGTCTGTGTCTGTGTCCATATAAACTTAGCTCAACAGGAACAAGTTTTTCATGGGCACAGCCCACATACTCAACTCTGCTACTCAACCCACAAATGCATTTTCCTTACAAATGGGGCACCATTTAAGGGGAAATAAACAGGCTTTCCAAGAGTATAAAAGTGTTTGCCATTAAGCATTTGTCATGTGTGAGCGGTGTGGTGAGCAGGGTGGACACAGTTCTGGAACAGAACTGAATGAAAGTTATGATTTAGTTGCAGAACATAATCCAAAAATATACCAAACTGAGGATGACCGAAAAAAGGAGCCAGCAGGAACAAAACCACAACTGATAAAGCCAGAATTAAGATGAATAAGGAAGACCAAAACAAACTAGAAAATAACAAAACCCAGTGAAAACAGAACTAAACACAAAACGCTGGGCACACGGCCCAGGACCATGACAGCATTGTTACAACAAAGAAATATTGATCACACACAAATTTCCTTACTTTTTGTGTTAAGTTTAGAGCTGCAGTGTTCCCTTTGTCCTTTGTCCGTTGTTCAGTGTCCGTTATTCTACCTCGTGTTCTCATAGTGGTGTATGACAAAGATTAATGGCTTAGTGGGATATGTCAAGCTTATGTCATGAAAACTGCTCTTTTTTTTACCTGGTTAAATCACCATGGTAACTGATGATGAACACATAACCTTACATAACAGACAGGTTCTGTTTTGGTTTAAAATTGGGTGGAAGCGCCACATTTTCACTTTTATTTACAGCATGTTTTAAGTGCATTATAGATTATCTGCTGTGGGAATATGTTTTCTATGTGCAAGCTGTTAGGCCATACTTTACTTAAAACACTGAATGAAGCGCGTTGTCATGGGAATGTGCATGTATCAATGTGGTGATCAAGAAAATGTATAAATGTTGTTATACTTGATTGCTGCTTCTGCTGCTGCTAAGTATCTTTTACACTGTTGGAATTGCAGCTACTAGAACACAGAACACATACAAAGAATAAAATTAATTTCAATCAGTGATTTCACTTTAATCTGCTGACAAACTAAAATGATATCTACATCTTCTTTATGAGGTTATAGGATGGATCTGGTTTTAAACTTTTTTGGGGGGCATTTCACCATTGTTTGATAGAGCAGTGAAGAACAGGCAGGAAAGTGAGTAAGTGAGTGTTGGAAACATGTTGCAAAGGGCCCTGGGTCATACTCATACCCAGGCTGCTGCATCATGGCCTGTGCCTGCCTGCTCAACCACTTGAGCTAAACCAGAACCCTAAATTGATTCAGTTTGAAGTTTCAAAGCTCTGATGTGCACCTGCATGTTAGAAATAAACAAAGCAGCTTTGAGAGCGCACTCAGCAATAAAATTATTAAATGAAAATGTTTATTTTATCACTCTGTTCGATAAATCCCAAGATTAACAATTTTCTGCAGCATTAACAGCATTTCATTTAAGTATTTTTTTTAATGTTTTTTCAATTTCTTTTATGGGGTGGCTGTGGCTCAGGAGGTAGAACAGGTCACCTACTAATCGGAAGGTTGGTGGTTTGGTCCCTAGCTGCTCCAGTCTGAATGCCAAAATGTCCTTGAGCATGATACGGAACCTCAAGCTGCCGCCAATGCCTCCATTGGAGTGTGAACGACGTGTTGTATAAAGCAGTTTTTAATCACCATTTTATCATCATTGTCATCTGATAAAGTCTCTGATTGGAGTAATCGGCACTCATAGGAAGCATTTCATCATTTTGACCTACAAAACACCCATTTTTATGTGAGCGCGCACAAAGCCTGAAGCAGAAAGTCTTGTTTAACAGAGAAAGTTCATAACCACTGTTGTGATATCATTTATCTCCAACTTGGGTTTTGATTCATAGTATACGGTGACTTGTGATATATAGTCATTACAGCTTAAAATCTGTATTCAGTCTACATGCATAGAATAACTCTACAGTCTACAAGGTTGAAACTGGCTAATAAAAAATGTGCTTCACATGAATAGTATTATCTAATGTCCATGTGAAAATGTCTGTTGCTGCGTAGTTGAGAAATCTTGCTTCTTTTGACTGAATCAGTGTTTCCTTTTGTTCTAGACTTCCTGTGGGACTGAAAAAAAAAACATCCTAATAAATATAAAATGTGGAGGCAGTCACCTCTGAGAGCGCTGACCAAGCAGGAATTTAATGTCAGCCACGCTGGCAGACAGGTGGCTTCTTTTCTCTGTCTAACTACCACTGCATCCTTCCTATTTCACTTCACGTCTTGTTGTGCCACCTCTAACTGGAGACTTTACTGGAGATTAGAATTATTAAAATTAATTAAACCAATCATTCATTTTAATATGTTGCTGTGCGCTTCTGAAGAATGAGACACACGATTCCCATAAATCCGACTGATTTCTGCTGCAGCATTTCAGCACAAAAATGCTTTACATTCCCTGCTGTCAATCCACGTGTTTGTTGTCTCTCTCACTTTGCTGAAGAGCGCGACCATGTTGGAGGAGAATTCTCATTTGGCCTGCATTCAATCATCTCCTATTGTAAGACCCTATGAAAGCCCCACTGATGCTAAAACATCAAGCTATCGCGCTGTTCTGTGCTGCAAGCAGGAAAGCAGATCAAATTCTCAGGCAAAGAGGAAATGCACTTTAGAGTTTGCCGTACATCTCAGCAATCTCCCTGCAAACCCTGATATTGCAGAATTAACATTGTCACAACATACCGATGTTAAAATGTCACATGCAACCACTTATTATCTCTTGTCTCCTGTTTTATACCTGCTCTTCATCATTCTCCTCTTTAAATCTAGTCTCTCTTCATTTCTTCATCTTGATTTCCAATTTTCATTTTTTGATTATCTCTCCACTCTACACCTCCCCCTTCGCTTTCTCTAGCAGGCGTTATTCTAAATGAGGGTGATTTATTATCGCGTTTCTCCTTTCCTGCTGAAGCACCATTACTGCCAAAGCCTCACCAGAAACACACAGGCTCACTGGGACTTTACAATTCCCAACACACGTACTAACTCAAGAATACAGAATACAGTATGAGATCATGTAAAGAAGTTCCTACACATGTACGCAGACCTTCAAAACACACCGTTTGCACACAATGTTGTGCAAGTATGTATGCACCCAAAACCTTTTGCACGCACAACAAGTCACGCTCACAAACAAATATGCTTAATAATGTATCTAAATCCAAATGACAAAACAAACATAAAGTATCCTGAAGGGAATGTATGTTGTAAACACTTTTAAAGGATTTAATAAGTGGACAGCCAAGATTAGTGTAACCAACACAGTATCTGACCCAGTGTTAAAAAGGTTCTAATGTTAAATAACGTAAAAAAAAAAAAAATCCTGAACTTTATGAGATCACTATCAAGTTGACCTCTGAATCTTTGGATATACGGTAAAAATGTGCATCTCAAATCTTGTGTCAGGGCCAAAACATCTTTCATAAGATTACAGTGATCTTTATCTTTGACCATTTCATGCTCGAGCCCAAGTAAATGTTTGTGAACAATTTCTAGAAAGTCCTTTGTTCAAGCAGCTTTCAAGAGAATGAGATGTACATACACATGAATGGAAAACGCCCTCCACACCGTGCACATGCATTTTGTTGAGAACATAAATATGTTGTCTCCGTTTTATATGTATCAATGCAGATATGCTGTGAAATAATTTTTTTTTTTATCTCTGAGTGGTGAGAATTCTTCCCAAGACTCCTGGATCCTTAACCGGTTCAAATCAAAACATTAATCACTTCTAGTTGAGCCAAGCCCCATATGTGGAGGAATTATCATGCAACTCAATCCATAACTTTCGAAACAGTTGTGCTAACAAACAGACAAACTTAAACCAGTCACGTGACATAAAAAAATAAACCCTTCTTTATTTTCTGAGGTTCTGAGATTTTGACTGTAATTTCCAAAGAGACAAACCAGAATACATAAAAGCCTGCAAGCCTAATTTATTCTGACCAGTAGAACATGATAACGAAACAATTCAAGAGACTATACAAAGTAATTTCCATCTATGACTCCATCTCTCTGTATCTGATTTAAGTCGTGGGTTGAATAAAAAATGTAAAAACAGATGGGGTAACAGCAAGATAGAAGAGTGGATGAATATGAAGCAGACAAAGTGTGAGAACGGGAGGAGAGATAATAGGGGAGAAGTAAGGGGAGAGTAAGTGTGAAAGAAAATGAATGAGAATGAAAGAGTGAAGGGGAACTGGGGGTGTATGACATAAAATCCCTGGAGTCCTAATTATCACTGTATGAATTATTACATCTGTATAACACATTCACGTTAACACACACACGCACACACACACACAGACACCTCTGGATCTCCCCTGGAGTCTCAGCGCTACTGCCTCCCTCCATACACCTCTAGACCACTTTTCACCTAAGGCAATTTCTCCCTCCCACCATCCTCCTTTTTTGTGTAGTGGCGCTCCCTCTCTTCCTGTATCCCCCTAAAACAGTTTCTTTTATCTCCATTTTCCATTTGAGCCTTGAGTTTTGCTCGGTACTACTTAATGCTTGATGTCAACATATTTTGCTTCCCTCTCGATACCATGTCAGATTCCTAAGTTGACTGTTGTCTGCTCCGTGAGAGCTGTCCTTACAGTTACAGTTACAGATGCAAGCTAATCAGAAACTAGTATTTTAACACTCGAGTAGAAATAAATGTATAAAGCATTACCATTTGTCTTTGAAATATGCACTCTAATTATTCTTCTTATTTGTATTACTTTTGTTAAATCTCTTTGTTTGGGAACCACAGTGCTTTAAGAGGCATAAAGTGTAATATTGCCATTGAGTTGGCTGGTTAGCGATGAACTACAAATTGAGTTTCTAAGACATTTAATGTTTATTCGCAAAGGAAATTGGAGAAAGTCAGTCACCTACATTGATTTTAATTTCTCTGATCCTGTTTGCACTTGGTTTTAAAATGCGTCTTGAGTGAGACCACAAGTGCTAAACATAAGTGTAAACCCACCATGAGCTGCACCAGGGTCAGATTACTCTAACCACCTGCTGAGGTGGTCCAAAGTGCATTATAACAAAAATCTTTTGTGGTGTAAACACTAATCAGTCCACAAGTGTCCCTAACAATGGCAGAAAACCCAAAAACACAATATATCAAGTGTTCCTTTTCTGTCTCGTGCTGCAACCTTTTGGACAAGACAACTGACTTTTTTTCCTCTCAATCTCAAAACAGTTGAATAGTCAGCACATCTATATTAGTTTCTTGTATGCAATTTGTTTTCTTTCATTTTCTTTGTGACAGACTGTGCGTTGGGTCCTTTTGAACTTCCATCTGAAGTAATGTAGACCGTAAGGAAATTTGAACACAAGTAGACACTGTGGATAAACATGGATGTAAACAGCAACATGACCCGGCTGTCCAGCTGTGATCAGATCAGCTAGGCTGCATCTTAAAATCAAGTGCAAATGGGTCTCTGTGCTCAGGTCTGACTAAGTTATGACCAATAAATATTGCAGAAACTGAGTGGTAAGGATTTTAAAGTAACTGAATTTCTTTCAACATCACAGTGTCTTAGGTTCCCATCTCTCCCTCTCTCTCTGCAGCTCTCACGTACCCCACTCAGGAGGAATGCTTCACAGTTGAAAAATTAAATTTAAGAGCATTTTGAGGATTCACAGTCAACATTTTTGAAGAAAAGTAATTTTTGTCTGCACGAAAAAAAAAAATCCTGAAACTTTACTACATGCCAGCCTCAACATTGTATTTTATTTTGCATACGCAATTTGATCCTTATTGTGTTACAAAATGGAGAAGAAAACTTTTTGTTTAAATTGTTGTGTGTAACACAAAGCGTCATTCTGACTTTGCATGAGGAGATGATATGTATAGGAATGAAAACAATAGAGAAAGAAAGAAAATGAAAGATCATTTGTGTTAGGGTTCTTAACAAGGCCAAACTGCAGTTGGTAGAAATGCCTACAAACTGAACAATGTAAATAAATGTACTTCTGAATTCCTGCCTAATCTGTCAGACTCACATCATGACACTATTCAAGTTGCCTGTTATCATTTGGTCATATAATCATATATTTCTACTGTTTCCGTGGTGATATTGGCAAGAATAGGTTCGCGTAATCCAGTACCCACACACAGACACGTGCACACATCTATAGGTTTACCTGATACGGATAGAGTGTGACTCCTCCATTAGTTCTGTTCAGGTGCTGATGTGCCTGCAGAGCTGCTGTACTCAGTACTGCTCCACTCCCATTATTACTGCTGCTACCCCCATTATTTACAGGGCTGTTTACTCCAGTCACTGGCTGCTGTTGGCCACCAGCTGTTTTTCCTGAACTAGGGGACCCATTTCTTCTGTCCACTCCACTTCCAAGGCCCAGAGAGCTGGGCTTGGACCCCAGTCTGTGCCCTGCACCTTGAGTTTGTGAGCTGCATGATCCATGGCTTGGGCTTGGTGTTGGAGTCTGGCTGGGGATTGGAGAAGGGGATTGTGAGAATGTGTGAGAAGGTTGTGAAACAGCCGCAGCAGCAGCAGCAGCTGAGGGGGAGGAAGAGGAAGGAAGAAAAGGAGGAGGCCATTCACGTGGCAGAGGACCTCCCGGTGCTCCTGATGCTCCCATTGGACCCGGAGGTGCTTGAGATCCATATCGTCCACTCAGGGCTGGAGGGGAAGAGGTGGGAGACAAATCCCACTGGTCGAGAGTCAGAACCACGCGCACAGCTTCCTGTTTGAGTTGAGTGAGGTGAGTGGCGCACACATCACAGCGACTGTCACGCTCATTCCACGCCCGGCGCGAACTGTTGGGCACCTGAAGTTTATCGTGGAGGAGGAGCGAGAAAGAGGGATCCTGGAAGGAGACACAGAAAAACAAAAGCAGGCATTTAGACGGATGACTGAAGGTTTGAATGACTGCAATGAACAAGAACAGCTGTCAGTGAGATATGTTAAGAAAACCTTTAGATAGGGAAGAATGAGACAGGAAGAAATCATGGGCATGTTGAACAAGTCCTTGCTATGAATATTTATAGAAAAACCAAGAAACATGCTATTTAGCCTCAGGGAAGGAGTGTAGTCAGAGAGACACACACCAAGTGAAAAAACAAGTACACACACACTGTCCAGAGGGTGAAAGTGTGACAGATGCTAGCGGCAAAAAAGTTGTCTCATACGGGAATGACAACAACTGACCTTCTACTCTCTCTTTTTACTATTTTTTATTTCTTTTATTGAGTGCACGTCAAACTGAATGTTTTGCTAGAGTTCAGTACGCGTATGTGTAAATTACATAATGTGACGTTGCACCTTTGAATCATCTGTTAGCATATTTGCTCAATGAACACCAAAAATCTAAAAGAAAAATCAAGCAGTTTACACTTAATGCAAGACTTTAAGTGTTTGACAATCAATTTCTATCAATCAAAAACAACTGAAGTTATTGCTGCATTATAAAAGCACCATCAATTTTAGCAATGTGAAATTTCACAACAAAAAGCCAATAAAAAACTGAAGAATGACTATTTCTTTTTTCTATTCATGTCTTATAAAGGAGTTCAAAAGTATTTGAATGAGCATATTTATTTACACTTAAGGGGGAATGGCATTCGAATTAATATCACTTCAAACAAAAAAAAACCTCACTTGACATTTTGAGTTTTATTCACTGTCACCAGCTGATCACCTTCTTGTTTTAAAACATATTTTTCTGTTCTTTATGCAATGCATAAAACATAACATTAAATGATAATGGCCTACAGATATATGCAAGATTGGCACAAACAAAGGGGAAAAACAATAAAACATCACCTTGGTTTCTGTAATCTTCCTAAACAGGCTACTGCAACTGCACAAAAATGTATCTATGTAATTTGAAATGCATTATACTGCCTCCACACCAAACTTGCTCCTCCATGTCTTTATGGACCTCGCTTTGTGCACTGGTGTGTGCACTCATGTTGGAATAGGAAGGCCATTCCTAAACTGTTCCCACAAACCTGGGAGCATGAAATTGTCCAAAAAGTTCCTTGCACTAGAACTAAGGGGCCGAGCCCAACTCCTGAAAATAGCCCCACACCATAATCCCCCCTCCACCAAACTTTACATTTTGCGCAATGCAATCAGGCAAGAACTCCTGGCAACCTCCTAACTCATCCATCAGATTGCCAGGAGAAGTGTGATTCGTCACTCCAGAAAGCATGCAGACAAAAAAAACCTAAATTTGTCTCACTTTTAAACAATTGTTTGTTTTTTGTGGATGCGTGTGTAAGAACAATTATTGTGTGCTTTCTTGTGTGCATAATTGTGATATTCATCCAGTCTCTGTATGGACTTATCTGTGCCTGTATGCATAAAAGCAGTGTATTTAGCCTGTATATGTTTTTTCTAGACTAATTGGAACCACCTGCATAGAGCGAAGCCTAAATCTCTTGCCATGACTCTCTGTATCAAAGTTAACAAACTCACGTACACCCTGATACAGATCTGCATCTAAACCTCATTTGACCCTTTAAAAAATATTTTTTTCTAAATTTTCCACAAAGCATTAAGGTCTTTATCTTGCAAAGGTCTTTAAAAAGAAATGGCTTTTCCTCATAAAATCTGGCTTTGCTCAGGACCCTTGAGACCAATGGCAGGATTAAAATGACTAAAATGTGATTTTGTGAGCTTAATGTGCCCCAAATGCAGGTGTGGTGTGCATGCCTGCTTCAGAGCCCTGTAATTCAATTAAACACCTGTGGTAGCTGGTGCTACCGCACTTGATGACTATAACCTTCCTACTTTCAACTATCCCACCCCTTGTATAACAAATCTGTATGTCCTCACCCTTTTCTGCATAAGTGATAGTTACAGACTGAGTGCATGGTTAAATGTACAAACCATCTCATGCTATTTTAACTTAGAAGAGTAGAGATTAAAGAAGAACTGAAAGCATCACTTTTCTGCTATTTTATGTGCCTCTGGATATATTCTTCCGTGCTCCCTGACAGGAATCTTTTCTGAAAGATGCTGTTAACAAGCACTGCGGCATCTCATAGCCATTACTCTCAAACCTCCTCTTGGTGAAGACTCGTGCAGCTGTCTAAATAACCCAAGACACAGTAATGTATGAGCAAACACTTCAGTCTCAACAGTTGGGACTTTTGTCTGAACATCTCAGTACACCATGCCAAGAAAATTTGCATCGACTTTGTTTACCAAAGAGATGAGGGGGCACTCTGTGTTTACTGAAGTTTAATCAATACACGAGTTATGGAGATGCAGAATTTCTAAGTGCGTGTATACATGTGCCCAATCAATAATCATGCAACGGGCATCTCTTAGCAGATTTAGACATTAAGACTGAGACAGATGATTGACAGAGAAGACAAAAACACACAAAAACAACAACATTAGATTTATCAGTGCTGTCAATATGTAATACCACCCATTCGTGTAATTATCAGGTTGTTTACCATATTACTGACAAATAATATTGCTTTAACACTGTCAAAAAGGCTTCCCAACTGTAGATGTGTGTGTGTGTGTGTGTGTGGTCAGCTTCTTTGGTGGCCCGTATGTTAATAACATAGTAAGAACCTATTAGCAAAAAAAGTAAATGTGACATCCTGTCTGCCACACCTAATAAGCCTCTCTCAATGAAAAGCCTGTAACCTTACGATCAATACACTCTATGTATGTGCGTGAAAGTCTGCGTGCACAAAGTTACATTTCATTTAATAGTAAAATGCACCCTCTCAATTTGAGAACTGCCTGCTTAGCTATGTCAGCAAACCTCTAGACCACAAGATACGCACCACACACACGCACGCACACACACACACACACACACACACACACACACGCACGCACGCACACACTGCATGAACTCAAGTGCTGCTGAGTGTATAAGCGTGTGTA